>PVJL010005735.1:0-66538 GCA_004026885.1 Lyroderma lyra | reverse complement strand
CTCCCTTCTAACCCACTAAAATGGCTTACCACTTACTAAATCACATCTAAGCGTCTTAGGCGCCTCCTAAGTTACATTTCTTCAGTCTCTTAACTACTACCCACCAGAAAAGTCAAGTTACTACTTGTTGCCTGTTTTTCCTCTCTCCCGTCTTAGTGGGCAGTTTCCTCTATTAGGAACACTCTTTATTAAGTCTAGCCCATTACTACCTTGTTCATCCACCCAATGACCAATTTTGTACCAAGCACTATGCTAGGCACCACAGACAAGGACATAAAGTGACATGGCCACTATCCTTGAAGACCTCACGGACTAGAGGTGGAGACGAGCTGGTAACATTAACCACAACAAAGTACAAGCGCAACTTCAGAGATGAGAACAAAATGCTATGGGAACCGCACCCCAAGTCTCCCAGCCTCAAGACTGCCCATTTTTTGACAGGAGTCTTTAAAGCAATGAATCGTCTCTATTATGGGTTTATTTGTGCACGTACTTCTTTTCCCTTTACTATTAAACACATTTTCTGTGAGGAAGATGAAGTTCTTGCTCACAACTGTGTGCGTGTGTAAAACCGTTAAGCACAGCTGACTATGTCTGATACAAGGCAGACTTCGGCAGCGCTCACAGGACCAAGGAGGAAGAGGACCGAGTGATTCTGACCAGACAGTGGTAAGCACCGAGATCTAGAACCCAAGCAGGATTTCCAACAGCTGAAATGGGGGTGGGGACGGAGGGAGAGACAGAAGGGCACTCCAGAAAAAAGGTGTCATGGAAAAGGCCCAGAAGCGTCTACAGTCCTAGTGTGGCTCTCCTCATTGTCCCGGGGTTCCAGCCTGGCACACGGGACACATCACGGAATCGCTGAGGAAATTACCTATCGACCCCCTCCATTTACGTTCATGAAAAGAAGACCCCAAAAGCACTTGGTATTACTTCAAACACACAGGTGTTCAGAACATTTTTTTAAACAACTGAAACTGATTTTAAAAAGGGGTGTGGGGATAAGGTAAGAAAAAGAAATGTAACTTAGATTAAAGATTAAAAGTTACATGTTCTTCATGAAATGATGTTCCCGAGGAACAAATTAGGTAACAAAAGTGACAGTTCTAGCCCTGTCAAGTGTCAGGAGGTAACAACAGCTAACACTCCGTGATGCTCACTGCACGCACTGCTCTAAGCCCTTTGCGTACCTGAACTCATTTAGTCCATTAACCACCGTTTAAAGCAGGCACAACTGTTTCCATTTTGAAGGAAAATGAGGCTCAAAAAAGTGGAACAACTTGCCCTAGGAAAGCAAGCCAGGGTCTGAAGTGAGGCAGTTTGGGTCCCCGGTCTGTGTCACTCCTTAGGAAAAGCCCCCCAGGGAGAAGGCATTAGTCCCACAGAGGGTGACAGAAGCAGCAGGTCCCTTATGTCATTTATGAGAAATATCTATAAAGAATTGAAACAATCCTGCTTTCTTCTGTTTCATATTTTGAATGAAAAGATACTTTCCTCTACTTCCTATCCCATGATACCCTTTTCCTGAGTGCCTGTCAATGAACACCTTAATTGGCGTAAGTCTGCTGTTGCTAAAGGGCTAGTGTACTGTTCTATTGAAAGGGCCTTATTTGCACATCAATTCCACTTACTTTTGTCCAAAAACAAGGCCATCTGCTTCTCCAGACCCTCAGGACCCCCCCTTGTGGATTCATCTTCGTATTTTAATGGGATTGGGGTGCTGGGGTCAGCGGCAGGAAGGTCGCTTTCTTTTTTAATGCTGCCATCCACAGATTTTAAACCCTTTAAGAAAGGGAGAAACACTCACTGTACAATGTTAACCAGAAACTAAATATAGGCAGTCTTTGGACGAGTGAGTATATCTAGGAGAATTTCTATTTTGAAAACACTACATTTGACCTGAAAGAGTTGGGAAAACCAATTTTCACTTTATGCTTAAAGGGGAAAGAATAGCAGAATATCATTCAGAGTAACACTAAGACACCCATAAACAAGTGCTATTTGCATACCAAGTACAAATTTTACTGCAGACTAAACCAAAACTTACCTCCAGAACATAGCTCAGCACAAGTCTACAGCGTTCTTCTGTGTCATGACAAACTGGAAATGCACAACTGGGCTTCAGAAAGAAACATTAAAAATTAATTATTACTATGCTACCAGTATAACAAACTCCACAGCTCTCAGCGCCTGGGAATTACTCAAACTCCACAAATCAGTAATTTCAAAATTTGCTTGCATATTCAGCTTATTGAGGTATTAAGGTTAATGTATTGTTTTAATTGCAGATAAAATTGATATAAGCATCAAAAAAATATTGTTTAAGACCTTCTGGCATATATGTTGCTTTAAGTACTTAAAAAATTTTAAATAATTCTATTACAACAAAAAAGTGAATGTGAGTAGTAGAGTTTTAGATAAATGTATACCTAATCTCAGGTCAGCCCAACTTCTAATAGCAATGACACCTGGTAGGTAACACAGTTAACAGTATCACCAATTCAGCATGGCGCTAACAAGGCTCATCAATGGCCCACTAGGAGCAAAGCAGGGCAGAATGTGCAGAGTTCTCTGGGAGGCACTTCATTCTGGCGAATCCTGTGAGGCCGAAACTGCTCTGACTTTACACAAGGGGAGCACAGGTGTGATATGACCTGTCAAGGACACGGTGTGTGACTCCGAAGCTGTGACTCCATGTTTCAAATGCAGTACACTGAGAAGGCAAGGCTAACTAAAGCCACGTTTATATGAACACTATGCCTGCACTTTTTGAGTGCTTCACATATTGATAACGTGTTATCGCCATAAAATATAAATTAACACATCATGCATCTTTAATTATCATCTGTGTCATAAACCCAGGGTCTTGTGTTGCAATGCAGTTTCCCAAATACCTATCACTTTGCAGTCAGTAATTTTGTTTACAATCAGAAAGACATTTTTTAATCCACTGTGAGGTTCAAGCTGAAAGTGCACTAAAAATCAGATGGACAGTAAATGGCTTTTTCCCATAGTCATTCAATCATATATTGACTGAGCACCCATTATGTGTTTGAGACAGAGAAGATACAAAAGTCCACACCATCAGTGAGCTTCTGTGCCAGGGAAGGGAGGCAGACAAATAAGAACGTCAGGTACAGAGCATCTCCTCCAAGAAGATAAAAATAGAGCACACTTTGGCTAGGGTGCTCAGGGCAAGCCTCCTGGAGACCTTCAGTCAAGGCTTAGAAAAAGGCAGCTATAAAAAGGTCTGGGGAAAGGCTAAGTTCCCAGCACTCAGATGGGCACTGCTGTGATAAGTCTGGGAGACAGGAAAAGGCCATGAGGCTAGGGTCAAGGAGAGGGGAAAGGGAAGGGAGAGAAGGGCAGAAAGGCAGGCAGTGCTCTAGGGTGACAGCTGTCCTCTAAAAAACTAGCTGAATACAAAGTTTCCTGTCTGAAAGTTAAAATTCAGAGCGCAAATTTACAGAGTGCATGAAATATGACTGTATTTCAGTGCAAGGAATAGCCATAACTCTTACAAGGCTGACCTGGATCTGATCAGAGAGAGGCAGGACTGGAAAGTAATTATAATTTAGAAAACTGAAACAATTATACTGTCTAGAAGGACAGTCAACACAATCCACACCAACAGAAACCTAAAGGGTAGGGAGTTGTTTAGGGTCCATCTGGCCTTGCCCAAACCAGAGACATGTACAATCTACATGGCATAGCCCGTCACTGAAAAAGTACTGTCCTGAAGGCACAGAGACAATGTGCCAGATCTTTCCACATATGAATAAGCGAGCCACTCTTGGTCTACTCTGTCTGGTCGCTGGACAAGAAAATCTCCCACACAGTCATTAACACGTTGATGTGTCCAACACAGGTTTGCATGTGGTTCAGTTATTTTGGGACCATTATAAAACCAAGTCTTCGAATGAAGAATTTATAGAAGTAATGCCATCTTTTGAGAGGCTAATTGTACTCAATTAACAATGTTTGTTTTTCCATTGATACCACTTTAATATAAATTTTACCAGGCTTACTCTGATTTGATGAATGGATTTGTATTTTTCCGGAACTGACAATTCTCCAACAGACTTGATTATAGCTACTGCTTTGTTATCTTCTGGAGGGTCAGAACTGGTGCCATAGGATCCATTCTCATCGCTGTCCGGCATCTCCTCCTCCTCACTGTAACTTTCATCAGAATTCTCATTTGAAGGGGATTCTGGACTTTCTTCTTTTTTAGGTTCATCCAACTGGAAAAGTTCTGAAAGCATGTAATTGGCTGAAGCAATAATCTTGTAAAAAGAAAGGAAATATGTGTAAGTGACTCATTAAAACTGAGAACTCTAAAGTGGAATAAACTTGACTACTGTAATAATTTTAGGAAGTCTACATACAGGGTGGTTTCCACCACAGATGGTAATACACACAGAAATGCTACCGATTCAGTTACGTATACACTGAATGTACTTTGTAAAATCCTCATGGGTGGATATGTTTCTTGTTTCCTGATATTCCATCCCCAGCCCTGTCTCTTAGAAAAAAGTCGCAACTGTTATTTATTCCACTGGAGACAAAAGTGTTCATGTATAGAGTGTTATAACTAAAATATTAGTAAGATATCACTTCCTACCAACTGAGAAACCAGGATTTCTCTTTATAAGCTACACATAAAAAGTTTACCTTGAATAGGCAACTAATATTTTCTATGCAATCTATAGTTCCAGGGGAGAAATCCCCCACCAGCTTAATGAAGGAAAAGTCCATCTTAAAATGGGCATATAAATATTACCATCTATTCCACCTTATTATTTGTTATTAAGTAACGCTTAATTGAAGACACAGAACAGTTGTAACACCAACTTCTAACTCTCACGTAAACTATTCCATACCCACTTTAATCAGCATTAGACATTTAAGTCAAACTGTTTTGTCATCTTTCTTCAAAATAGGATTTCTCTTAGGTTGGTCTCCAGGATAATCTTTATCTCTAAACTTGATGTGTAGCTACAATAAAAATTAACTTGGATCATTAAAAAAATTGTATATATGCATACCTTCTCTGATTTAAATAGGCTACAAGCAGCCTTACACCAAAAGTAACAGTTGTCAAACTGAGACAACAGAGGGCATGGGTGGTCTGAAATTGTAAGGCCTGTGATTGAGAGGTTACTTTGAGAGATATTTTTAAATACTGAAGTACGGAATGTGAAACTTATTTACATTAATAATGATAACAAGAGCCATTTGGGTAAACAGATCTGAAGATACTATAAAATAGTTTCCATCTCCAAGTAATGATAAAACATAGGGGGGAAAAGCCCTACACATGAGTTCTAAATTTATAGGGCAGTGCAATTCAAGAGAAACGTAACAAGAGTCATACATGAAATTTTAAATATTCTACTGGCCGCGTTAAAAACCTGGTGAAATTAATTTTAATGTCATATTTGATTCAATAAACACAAAATATTATCACTTCAACATATAAGGCGTATATACAATCTTCTAAATTCAGTGTGTACTTTATACTTAAAGCACATCTTGACTCAGACTAAGCACATCTGAGGTGCTCAACAGTCCAGGTGGATACTGGCTACCACACTGATGGGTGTTACAGTCTGTGAATTATGCAGCTTGAATGTCGAGGCAACGGTCCCCGATCGGAAGGCTAGAACTGGTTCTAGAGAGCATGTACACGTGAATCTTACTTGAGGATGTCTGCTTTTGTCCAGCAATTTAACACAATTAAGAAGCAATGTTCTAATAGTCCCATAGTGTTTCTTATTTTGATTCTTCTTCATCATCATGTTGCAAGCAACCCTAAAAAAAAAAAAAAAAAAGGTTTATACCACCTTTACTTCCCATTCATCATTCTCGGCAAGATTCGAGTCTAGGCATGCTCTACTTCCAATAGAATCAGGGCTACCAGGAACGACCAAACACTGTCTTTTACCCCCCACCCGTTTACTCTGGCACAGTCTGTGTGTGTGTGCACGTGAGGGCCGTCCGGAAAGCATCGGTCATGTAACCGTTCTCATTACGCTGACCGTGGCTGGAGTTTTTCGAGACAGCCCTTGTACACAGACACACATTGAGACGTACACACTTCACTTTGTAAATTCTGAAAACCTGAAAAGTTATTTAAAAGCCTTGGATAGTGTGGAGGGAGTAAATACTTGAAAATTTCACATTAGGCTACTTCTTCATCTTTACTTCTTAAAGTACTCACTTATATAAGAGAATAGCCACTGGCATTGTGAATGGGTTCTGGTATTTGTCTTCAGTTTCTTCACAAAGAGTAGTGAGGTCATAGAGCTTCACTATATCACTGCCACTTGCTGAAAAACAAAACAAATGAACATCATTTTACAGTAGTCACACAAGTCAATTAGTACTCATTCAAGAGTTAGCTCACCTTTAAACAGCCAATAGGTATGTCCCTCTTTGGTACAATTAGATTTCAGAAATGATAAAATATTCTGTGCAATGTCTTTTATGACTTTAGTAGAAAAATTAGAGTTTTCCAAATTGGGAATCTCTTCTGTCTTTATCATTTCATACTTCTGTAAAACACAGACAGGAGGTAGTTTAAGAGAAAACCTAGACAGCAACACTTCTCTTACTAAAATGGAAGCAGATATAAAAACCCTGTAACTAGAGACCTAGGCAGCATGAACAAGCTGTAACCAAGGGTTCTCGATCTTTCTATTGCTCCAAGATTCTAAAAAACTCTGATACCCCCGACCCCTCCACCAAAAACAGGGCTGCTGATTGACGATAGGAGTAACTCTCCAGGGAGAATCATCACCAGATTTGTACAAATTCCGGCATGGTGTTATTTCTGTTCTCACATGGAATGAATCATGTAGCACACTTTCTTCTATTCTAGCCCAGTGGCTTTCAACCAGGAAGATGGCAAATGAAGGCAGACTTCACCTGAAGGCTTTTCTCCCAGACGCTAGAACCACCTGGAAGTTTTCCCAGGAGATGCCACTCTTCCCTGTGAGCCGTGGGAAGAAAGCTGCTCCCTCAAAGTGCGGGCGGGTCGGGGTGGGGCAGCAGTATGAGTGGGGGCTGCATGGACGCCACTCCCACTAGTGTACAAGCGCCACCCCCTCACCCACCCCCCGTTTTGTCTAGTGCGTCTTCCGTTCACACTGTGCTAAATGCCCCTTACCATGTTTTCTGAAGTGGTCTAAAACTACGAACTCCAAGTCAACTGAGGAATAAGACCAACGACGGTCTCCTAAGTTCACTTTTCCTCCTTCTTGGCCCCAAGTCATCATTCCCTCCCTCGAAAGACTGCGCTTGGACTTTACACTGCACCACCCTGGTCCTCCTTCCCTCTGTCTGCAAACCCTCTCTCCCTTTCACCCATACGGGGACCGGCGCCAATGTCTGATTTTAACAATTCCCTTGGCAATGAACTCTAACAGTGTGACACCTCAGTTTCTTTCTCTAGCTCCATCCTCTCTAACATCTACAACTTCAAAATGCTCACTGGGCATTTTAATGCTTTCCTCAAACTGCACATACAATGAAGACAAATATTTAAGGGCTGTCTGGAAAAAATCTAGCCACCGTCAATATAACGAGAATGGTTTGTAAACGAATACTTTCCGGACAGCTCTCGTATTACCTTCCCTGCCTAAAGCAAACACAATGTCCCCATCTCAGGCAGTGAGTCCAGCCCTGGAGCCCTTAAGCCCTGGGATTCCCTCTGACTCTCCCTCCTCCCCACTCAGGGCCTCTCGTTAAATGTTGCCATTTAGGGTGATGGTGTGACAGTGGTTCTCAACCAAGGGTACAAATGAGAATCATCTTCAAAGCTCTCATCTATCCTGAAATATGGGAGAGGGGGGGCGCAGGTAAACATCTTTAAGAGCTCACAAGTGATTCTGACACACACAGCAGGGTAAGAACCACTGAGTTGGAATACAATGATTCTAAGCATGGCCTCAGCCTGATACAGATTCAAATACTGATGCACCACCTACTAGCAACATGGCCCTGGGCGACTCACTTCAGCTCCTTTATCCTCAAGTTTCCCTCTCCATCAAACGGGAATAATAGTATACGAGCAGCTAAGAGCTGTTATAAGCATCAATAAGGTAATGCATGTAAAGTACTTAGCAAAGAGCATGGAACAAAACAAGCACTCAATAAACGCTAGTCATTGTTACCATTGCCAATTTTCAGTACTTTCTCCACAATATAAGCACTTACACTACTTACAAAGGCAGTGTGACACCTAACCAGTCTTCTTGTCTCCAAGTTCTCCCTGTCTGTTCCACAGGGCATCTCCAGATTCATATTCCAATAGATTTCACATCCCAGGTGCAAAACCTTCACTGAGTCTAGATGACCAACCAAGTAGAGTCCAAACTCTTTAGCTCAGCATTCAAGGTTCTCTATTACTTGTCTACAACTTTTCCAATCTTTTTGCTATTCTGCTACATGGACCCTGTGTTCCCTAACTGAATTTTTAATCACACCAGGCTTTGAAAATTCATCTCAGAAGTTTTGGGATACCACAGATCATTCAAGATCCAATTAAGGAGACACTTCTTTCAGGACACCTTTCTTTCAGATCAAAACAGAGGTGACCTCACCGTCTTGAGACCATCCAGATGCCCATGTGTGCATTGCATTCCCGATACTTAATTCACCAAGTCTCCTATTTTCCCTTTGCACATTGTTATTTCACATTAGGTTATGTATTTCTGAGTGGTGACCAAACTTCACCCTTTGTTTCCCCCCAACATTTAAAATGGGGACCAAGTGCCTTACAAATAAAGTTCAACAACCATTTAGTATATAAGCTCCTACACTGTCATTGTTACTGTGGCCTTTCCCTATAACTTCGCATTTACTGAGTAGATATTTGTGTACTGAGGAAAATGCCTCCTCTGTGAAGACATATTCAAGCAACCACTAAGGGTGCCTGGCACTAAAATGAGAGCTCCATGGCAATGCACTTAGGGTCCGTATATTTATGGCCTTCCCACAAACTGCCTGTAAAATTATACTCCTGTAACATCTAAAATTCTATCACCAACTTAAATGTGGAAAACACTCAAATTTCAGTTTATTGACAGCTATCTTTCTTGCCAAAAAATGCACTTTAGTATTTAAGGGCCTTAAAAAGTTTGGTGAGGTACTCTCTGCACCAACTTGCACTTGAGAGATTATTAGAAAAGTCACACTGTATCTTACCTGTACAATTCCATTTACATGAAAACACATCACAAGCTCTGGTACATTGCATATCAAGTTGTCCAACCAATAGTCAATTCCAGTTAGCACATTAATTGGTTTGTTGTTATCCCTAAAAATATACATTTCTAGTGTTATTTGGTTTAATTAAGCTGTTGCATATGAATCATCTGAGACTTACTTCCCCCACTTAACTATTCTAATCTATTCCCCTAGACGGAAAATGCCTTATAGATGCTTTCTTTGCTGATGATACATGCAGCGCATCTTTCCACTAGCTTTGCTTGGATTTCTAAGTGGTATGTATCCACAGGGTTCTCAGTAAGAATGGAAGGGAACTGAGCCTACTGTATGCTCCTCACATAGCTGAGGAGAGATTGACCACCATGCAGGAGAACACCCAAGTCAGATTCCCACTGGCTAACGGGAATGAGAGTGCCTGGAAGTGTGAGGAAAAATGCTCACAGTTAGTTAACAGGAAGCTGGGAAAACCACCTCCTTCTCTAATTATATAAATGCTACCACATTTCCCCAAGTTGTAGATTCAGACATAAGACTAGGCCAATGCAAGCGATCTGACTCCACTCATCAAGGACTAAGTGAAAACCTAGCTCCAGGGCCGCCAGCATTTGCTGACACAGCTCCATCCTTACTGTGGTCATTTCAATTGCTGGGGGAAGGAGGCAGGTAAAAAACAAAAAAAAAAAACAAAAAAAACAACTTGAAACAGGTGATGGTGCCCAAATAGTAAGTGAGAGCAGATGGCACAATGCTTCTAAAAGAATGCCACCCCAGCTTACCTGAGACGTAAGCTGACAGCTGGATACCTGCCTCCTCCAAATATAGGCATGTTGGAGCCAACCAGCATATGTATGTCTTCAAATGTCCACAAAATATTCCGAACGAAGTCATTCTTAAGACCCTTTGATTTAAAATGAAATAGAAAAGATTATAATATAACAAACAAAAGATCCATAATTTCCCCCCATGATCCACAGAAAAGACTAGAAAAAAGAAAAAAAAAAAGGAGACAAAGTAGAATAAACAGACAAAGCTGTAAGATCACAGAGGTGTTTAGAAAGCGATTCTCAGGATCTAGTAGATTTTTTTCCTATGAATCTAATTCAGACGAATTTTTAAATAATGAAGCAGACTGGGGACTGGGTGGCTCGAGTGGGACACCATGGAGAGCATACCTGACTGTTCTCCCCGTCACTGAATAAAGTAGTCAAGTTTTGTTCTTTGGGTGCTGAGGCCACGTGCCCCACTATGTATGAGGGTTCAAGAGGCTCATTTCCCTGTGAAAAGTGCAAGGATAAGGAATGATTCTGCTGCCAGAATTTCTTAAAAATGGCCCTACTGTTCAAGAGTATCACCGACACATTCAAATCTCCTTTTGTGAATTAGGGCTAGGACAAACCATGAACTCTCATCACTGGTGGCTTCCTTCAGCTCTTAACTATCACAGCTACTATAACAAGCTAATCACATTTTGATCTTATTCAAAAAAGATTATTTTAGCTTTCAAAGTATTTCACTATTCTTTTTTGGGGTGAATTTGAGTATCAATGCTCTTTTAACCTACTCCATCTCTACTGAATTAAAACCTTCCTAAGAAACCCTGTATGTCTGAGACACCCCTCACAATAACAGATGCTAGTTTTGTATTTCCTAATGTGTTTCAGAGAATACTAGTCCTTGGGACACTTGGTGAAAAATTTCCAGAGTAAGCTTTGAAAAGTGTTGCTTACTGTAGACTTGCTTCTGGAGAGTAACGATGCATATTATAAACAAGACTCTACGAAGTTCTGCAGTAGAGAAATCTACTTCACCTCTGTATAACCCAGTATTCTCAAACTTAGGTAATCTCAGAACACATTTTATTCTTAGTATAGTCCGTGGAATATACTTTGGAAAACACTTTTAGGAGGGGGGACCTTTGACAATGAATAAACTCAGTCCCCCACTCAATTTTCCAACCATCAGGGCAGCTGTCATTAAGAAACATTACTTTAGACCTTAACATCAATGCCACAACAGGCCCCAAGATGGGCATACGTACGTGTGTGCACTGCTTATTCATGCACTCCTGCCTCACTTCTCATCTTACGTGTGTACTGACAGGCCTAGCACCCGCCTGCAAAGTAAGTACATGTGACTGCGAGCATGAGGTGCGTGAGGAGATCTCAAGCTTTTGCTGTGGTCGTCCTTTGCCATAAAGCATCTTCATAGAACTTCCAATTTTATTTTATTATTTATTTACACAGACAAGTTTTTGACCTGTGCACCAACTCCCAAAATCACATGTGCAAGTAGATGTGTTAGTGAGAGTTGGGGCTCTAGGTTATAACATTAACAAAAGTCTGGCTCGAAGGCCACACTGCAAAAACCTGTTTCACAGATTTAAACTCTACTGTTGCTTAACATAGACCTCAAACTAGCAGTTTAGGTTTGGGGAATAAGAATTCATGAGGTGATAGCTTGCAAACAAAAATCAATCTCTAAATGTTGAAATGTGGCCTGTAAAATATGTGATAAAAACATTCTGTAGATGATTTTTATAGCAGGTGAGCTTACTCAGGAAGATGACTGCTCAGAGGCCCTTTTAGGCACGTGGAATCCACGCATACAGTGGCGTACTACTGTGTGAACAGGCCTCTCAAGTTAGAGAGCAGGTTCTGGACCCTAGTTGGGACCTCACCAGCTACATGACCATGGACAAACATCTACTCTTTATCAGCATTAGTTTGCTTATTTGTAAAATGATACCATCAACACTTAATACATACACAGCTCCGAGGATGAAAAGAAGTTGATACACACACATACACACAGCATAAAGTACACAGCGTAAGAGGCATTAGCTACATGCCAATTCGCTTCCTCCACAGGAGAGTCTAGAGATTCTCAAAGGCCTCCAAGACCTTTTTCAATGACGCCTGAACAAGGTAAGGCAGAATGGTGAGACTGGGAGAGAGGGGGATGGGTGATAGGAGACTATTTCTACTATGCAGTCTTTCTGTAACACGGGTTTTGAAGTCAAGGAATGCTAAATGAAGTTTTAAAAACTCCTTTGGTGAAATATAATCACATAGAAAGTGCATCGAACAAATGATACAGGATGATGACTAATTACAAGGCAAATGACCCCTGTAACCATCACCCAAGTCAAGATTCGGGATGCTGCGAGTAGCCAGCACCCACGACCCTTCCTTCACTGGACATCCCACCTCCTGGCACTCACTGCTGTGTGAACTCGAATGGGAATTACTTCCTTCCTTTCGCGTATAGTTTTCCCAACTTTGGAAAAATTTAAATTCATTACATAGCTCGATCAGGTTTCTCTATCTTAAAACTCATGAATCTAGAGTAAATGTATTTGCCTCCTTGTAACCCTGTAATTTGTGAAGACAGCAACAATCTGGACAAATAATGTTGAATGTGTGAGAAAACACAGCAAGAGGAAAAACAATTTACCAAGTTAAAGATCTTATTTTTATCTCTTCAAATTTGTCAATGCATTTTCTTGAAAACAGACATTTTTCCTTGACACAATAATGACAAAACTAAACAACCAATAAGAAGAAACCAAGAATGTAAGACACAAAACAGACAACATACTCTATTTCCTTTTCTGTCTGAAAGCTTTATGACATGAATGTGGGTTTATCCAGAAAATCTTAAGGGCAATTTTAAGCCTAACAATCTGACTGAAGGTTAAGGGGAAAAGGTCAGTATTTCAATTATAAACAGGTCTGTGAGTGTCAGTATTTGATAGGCATCCAAAGTTTAAAATATACTATATTACTATTTTTATTGTATAATACTCTTGTGACTTTAAGGAGATGATCAGTATTGATAAACATATTGGTAAGCTACTTTAAATGCTGGTAAAATTTTGAAAATATTTTCAATTATTTAATCTAAAAAATCTGATCTAGTCATTCATAATATCCTATAAATTCTATCTTGAAAAGCTAACATATGTATTTTTTCTAATTGTGAGACATAAATAACATTTTTAGTCCTGTTCATCTACTGTTACTTTATTAACAAAGTGACCATTTTTGCCTCCTTAACTGAGTTGACTGCATCGGCACCTACGTGCACACTGACCTGACCGGAAGCACTGGGGTCCTCGGAAACCGGGGAAGGCATTTCAAAGGGGGCGGGCCACGAAGCCCCGTTGGACGCACCAGGCTGATCGGAGCTGGACGCTGCCGGCGGTTCTGCGGCCGACGACACGGGCTGAGCAGCTCCGTCACCGTTGATACTGGCCAAATCAGAAACGAGATGCCACAGTTTCCAGAGTTAACTTTATGTGACAGTCTATGAGTTCTTAAAGATTAAACTCTATAATCAAGCATAAATCTTAAAAAAAAAAAACAAAAAAAAAACAGGGGAATATAAGGCACTGACACGTCAGCCACAACACAGTGGCAAACCTTAACTGACGACTTTGACTGGCTTCAAATTAAAGTTTAGATCAGAATTAGTTTCTCCTCTTAAGATAAATAAACAAGCAGCCAATACCTGTAATATAAAAACTTGGAAAGAATAGCCTTCTGATACCAATGCTCTTTGCTCTTCTTCTTCCTCTGCCACTTCTGATCAATAAGTCTTTGATAAAACTCTTTCAGCCACGTCCAATCACCTGTCTGAACAGCATAAGAAATGGATCAATACAATACACCTGTGGTCAAAACACCTTCTTAACTCCTTTACAGGAAACGCTCATCTTTTGAGTGCTGCTGCATAAAAATGCATGTGAGCACTGATCCTTCCAGACTCAATTCCTAGCGTCTCCTCTAGGCAATCTCCCCCGTTTCCTCCTCTCCCTGAGTCAGATGAGGGGAGATGCGCCTGCTACCCATGTTCTTTATGCCCAGACAAGCCCACGGTGCACGCTGTACGGAAATGCTGCCCGGAAGCCAGGACTGAGCTTATTCCCTGTCACACCCAAGCCCTTGCACAGCGCCTAGCACGTATGCAGAAGACCAAGGGAAAAACGTTTATTTTAAATGTCAATTTAAATCATCGTAACTTATTTTCCTTTATCAAAGCATTGTGGGAATAGTCTTTGAAGGGGAGCCTGTGGGGCTGGCAGGATCCATGAACTACATGCAAACATTCTACAAGGTTAAGTACAGCCACGGAGCAAACGCCAAGAAACTGCACAGTGGTTACTGTATTTCACCAAAGCATCCGTCATCACAGGTTAGGGGAAAAGTAGTCACTAACACATTGAGAAGCTCTGCTTCAAGAGAACCAATGAACTCTAACATTTTTCACATTTCCTGGCAGCCACGTTTCATGAGAATCTCTTTAACGGAGATGAGAAAGGGTTTTTAGAAATTGGTCCCTTAAATTTCATATTTTTCACAGCTTTCTTCTTTGGTTTCATCTTTTTTCTTGCAATAACCCTGGCTGTTGGTATCAATAAGTTTTTTTCTGTTTTCTCTCTTTTCTATTTATTCTTTATTACAGTTTTTTTTTATTTTCAGTGAAGCTTCTCATTTCTTGGTTGCTCAAGTACTCAAACATGTTTCCACCTCTCTCTGAAATAAAATCCTATTCCTAGTGCCCATCAGTTGTCCACATCCCGCCTTCCTGGTTATTTTTTACAGAGTATTACCTGAGACGATCTCATAAAGAGCTCCTGAATATCTAACTCGTCTAACAGGAGAGTCCTCCCGACGCGGTGCACGGCCATGCTCACGTGGGACTTGCTATAGGGAATTTTCAGGAGCTTTTTGATGTTCTTAAAAACAGTAAAAGGGAAAACTGTTTAGAAAGACCTTTCTTGTGTGGTTCAGAATCTTCCCAATTTTAACTTCCTTCCATTTTAAAGCATAATAAACCTTATTTCCATAAGGTTTTATACAAAGAACTAAATACAAACACATGGAAGACAAGAGCTTTAGAACCCGAACCACCCACACTTTACAAGTCACACGATGTTAATATAAAACAATGGTCAGAGATTTCCTTTTACACAATGGAACGTCCGAAAGTGTACACAGGTCACACTGTCACAATGACCCAGGCTTGAAGCCTATCAGATAAAAGTGACCAACTAAGGAGGGACAGATTTTGGCAGAAGCATCATTTCTAATTCTCAACTGGTAACATACTAAATCATCCCAAACATTGCAATCCCCTGTAATTGCTACTTTTAAAATTCTGCCATCAATATTAGTAGAGTAGTATTACCACTGTCACTTTTGGAGGTTGTTCTTTTTCTCCAAAGGAGGAGATGTGGTAGAGTGTTACTTTAATAACAAAAAAGGTATTTGACAAACAGCTGTATCTTATTTCATCAGGAGTGTTTCAAGGCTACAAGAGCACAGCATGCTACAAATGCCCAGAACACCCCAAACACATTCCCCAAACAACACTTACTTCAGAGTCAGAGACAACGTCCACGTCATTTCCCACTGAATCAATGAAGTCATAGGCCATACCAAAGCTAACAGAGGGAACAAAGGGCACACAGGTAATGCTCACAGGGATGCACGTAGTTTATAACAGAAGACTGCAGTTCACTGCTTCTAGGATACACGTTTTCTGTATGCTGACATCTCTGAAATCAGTACACCTATCACCATTAGTTTTTCTTTCTTAGTGGTATACAAAATAATGGTGTTACTTAAAATCAATGGTATCTTAGGTTTGATAAAATACAATAATCATTACAAGCAATTAACAGGAAATATCTAATAACTGTTTTCACGTTTATAATGACAAAACCCAAAAAACCTCTAAGAGGAAACTGGGTTTTTCTTTTAGTTTTTGCTTAATGTGGAAAGATAAGAAAGGTAAGAAATAGAAATATCTATCAGGATTTTAGCCTCTGGGACTATACCATGTTCCTACTGATAAATAATACTACTCTTTTAAAATATATATGAAAAAATGTACCTGATCCCGAAATTCAGCCAAAGGAGAAGAAAGAATGTTGTGCCAGGTAGCACATGAGGTACATCTATACCCTATCTACAAGCCTGCAAAGCAGCTGATGTCATCGTTTTCCAGTCAGTAAGTGGCAGAGAGCCAGAATACTCACCTAGGACTGCCTGGCTTCAGAGCAGGCTCTGACAATTTAACATGCGGTCTAGGAAAGTTACTTAACAACCTTTCTAAACTTCAGTTTCTCCATGTGCAAATTAGTTAACAGTACCTCACTCAAAGGATTGTAGTGAGGATTAAATGACATAAACATATACAGTCCTTAGCACAATGTGTGTATAGTCAGTATAATTATTTAAACCACCTCATAACATTTCATTGTGTTAACATATCATAATTAAGCCATTCTCCTAAAAGAAGACATATGGAGTATTTCAAATGTTTTGCTAGTATAAACAGTGCTACAAAGAAACATTTTGCAAATATAACTTTCACTTTCTGAGGCATTCAGATAATTTCCAAACTACTGGCTCATAATGCATTAAAGTATTTATGGCTCTGGCTATATGTGTGGAAATATTTTAGGTTCAATCACTGAGAGCAAAAAAGAAAACTCTACACATTAAATGGCCTACAAGAATATGGAACTTCAAACATTCTCTATAAGACCCCAGGCCACTCTCTCAGCTTTAAATACCATCAGAAGAATTTTCAGCAAGTGTCAAAGTCAAGCCACCCAACATGCTAGATTCCTACAATAGGTCTTTTCAGACCAGGCAATCCACTGCCATTTGGACAGAGTAGGCAGTGTTAAGGTTTTTTCCTCCTCATGTGTCACCCCAACTCTATTTACATATTCAAAAGATTTGTAAATTTGCTAAAAATAAAGCAGCTAATTGAATTTTAGTGGTCAAAATTCAGCTTTGTTAATAACATGATGAGGACTTGAAAAAAATATATGCAATTAGTATCTTCAAATTATAATTCTATTAGCAAAGAAAAAACTAGGACTTCAAAAGTAAAATATGGCTGTTTTCTAGAGAGAGATCAGACCAAACCAATGAGCACAACAAGTTAAAGTGAAAAGCAAGTATCAGAGTTGGGTGGGGGAGGGAGAAGTTTGAATGACAAGTGAAAACACCACTGATGGTGATTTACCTTGAAAACGGCTTGCTTTTCTTACTATTGCCAAGAATGGTAGTTCCTGCGGGTCCTAGTTTGGCACTCTCCCGTAACCAGTTGGCAGGTGGGAGTTTCAAGTCTGTTTTCTCTTCAAGACGGGCAAATGCCGTTCGAGGTGGGGCAGAAGAATATTTCACCACAGCTCGGCTCTTCACTTCATTGCCTCCAAGAAACAGTGCTGCTCCCTAATGAACACAGTGAAGGAAACTTTAATGAACACTGCTAGGAATGAAAAATTCCACCTTTACAAAAAGAAAGAAAAACACTACACCAGGCTTCACAAGAATGCATGCTACATGTTACTAATAGCACTTAATATATATGAGCATAAACTGTTACATTTACTTAACTCTTCTTCACATAATTTTTTAAACAAATGAGTTAAGGAGTATGATGGTTATGATTATCAACTGGGAAACGAGCCAACCAATCTACATTTTAACTCACAGGAAGAGGAAAAGCAGAAACCAAGGACAGTCAATAGTGTCATGTCAACTAAAAGCAAAATCTGATAAAACCTCTATTCAGTATTAAACATATATTTTAATTTCAATAACATAAACCATTGAGAAAGTAGTTTGTGGTTAGATATCTGGGGTTTTGTTTTCAAGCAAACATTTAGAAATGGATGAGTCACTGCATTACACCCATACTCTGCATCTGTAACTTCAGCTGGGCACTCGGGGTTCCTCATAGCCATCACTTGCGCACCCCCAAGCCAGCTCAGTGTCTGAGTTCATGACTCCACCCTTTCACGCAGCCCCTGCCGCACACATTGCACCCTTCAAATATTAGCTCAGTCCCATCTCGGTGAGCTCCTCCCTGACACTCTTTTCCCTCCTGCTTTGCACACTGTGTCACATTTTGGAACCACATGTGTGCACGTATGCTCCTTTAGAGCAGAGATCGTGTCTAAGTCACTTGCCGGTTACCACCGAGTGGGAAGCAAGGACTGCTTTTGGAAAGAATGACTTGCAAAGTAAATAATGTGAATAATTGACAAGCACACAGGCTTCCACTCCACTGGAGGCGGGGAATGCCTGGGAGGCGTGGGGAAGGCGCCAGAAGCCGCGGGGAACCGTGACATCCGTCCCCGGCGGAATGGGTCCGCAGTCCCAGAACCCTGCTGGTCCCGCCCCGCGACCGACTCACCTGTGCAGAAGGTTCCTCGGACTCTCCCTGGGACAGGAGGCTGCGTCCTTCTTGGGCAGTAGCCCCGGCCGGAGGAGTGTCGGCCCCGGCCTCCTTGGCGTCCCCCATCACCTCGGTCCAGGGTATGCGAGGCGAAGGAAGACGCGAGGAGCCGCGACAAGAATTCGGCACCCGGGACGCGGCCGCACAGCAGAGAAAGCGCCGGAGACACCCCGCACACTGCACTTCCGGCCCCTGACAGGAAGAAGGTGCGACGGCGCGTTCAAATCTCGCGAACTTTGTGCAGAGGCCCGGCCCCGCCCCCTCCGGAGGAAACCACTCTCGCGGCGGGGTCAGGAGCTGTAGTGCGCCTGCGCCCGTCAGAGCGTCATGGAGACCACTTCTCGCGGTATCAAAATTACAGGCTCCACCTCTTGCTAGCTGCTCGTCTTTGTTGGCCAATAGTTTCCTGGGGCTTGGGCCCTAGGGACGGTCGGTGTCGCTGAGGTCCTCGCTGCGTGGGCAGAGAGATGGTGTTGTCTGTGCATCCAGCGGCTCTCGTTATATACAGTAGTGACGTCTTAGCAACCTCTCGCTCCAGCCTTTCGTGGCCCTCGGTGTACAGACGGGCTCACAGGCCCAGGAAGGGAAAGACGTGCCCAAGTGAAGGGCAGTCCACACTCTAGCCCGCCGGGACTGGGCGTCCTGTCCCCGCATCACAATGCTTGTGTGGCCCGCAGTCCCAAGTGTAGGAGGGGCGGGGCTCCGAGGGGAGAGCGGCGGCGAGATGCGCGGAGGAAGCCCTCGCCTTCACGGAAGGGAAGGATTTCAGAAGCAGTGGCACCTTAGCAGGGCTTGGCAAGATGCGGCGTTTGCTGCTTCGTGACTCGTGGAGCATCGTTGGAGAGCCCGCTGAGTGTCAGGCCGCGGGGAACTAGCAGAGGGCCTTCCAGTGGTCCAGGGGCTTCTTCAGCGTCATTTTGCCTAGAAAACACCTGGAGATGTAGTTGACTGGCAGATTCGCATCCAATAGGTCTGCGATGAGCCGGAGATACCTGCATTTCTAACGGACTCCCAGGAGAGGATGCCAGTGCTTTGGGAAACGAGAAATACCCTGGGTTGGTTTAAAACTTTAAAAGGTGCTAGGCTCTCTTATCCTCGGACTCCGCACCCAACATCATGTTAAATGCAGCGATACCCCTCATTAAAAAATTGCTTCGTTTTGCGGTAAAATATAGGAAATATTTTTAATTAATTAAAAAAATTTGTCTCGTGATCTGGCTACTTCAGTTTGTAGTTTACACTAGGCTCTGAAAACTCACTGTGTGCATATTCAGAAAGCCTTGTAACTGAACAAGTTCAACAAATTGTTTTCAAATTAACTAAACATTTTTATGAATTATATTTACCAAGGAATTTGATATGATAGTACACATTTTGTAGAAACCTTAACATGTATTGATTTTGATACTTCTGTTTGTATTTTGCAGTCAATTATTTTGGTTTTTGCAGGTAATAATTTATTAAAATATTGAACACAAATATTTAACCTTAGGCTGGTTAAGTCGATTTTTGGTACATATTACCAGTAACGTGTTAACAATTAACTTGTTTTTCAAGATATTTAAGAACATGTAAATTGTACAAATGATGTTAAATAATAAAAATTTAAAAAGCAAATTTACGAGATGATCCTAATTTTACAAGCATGTCTATTGCTGTGTTTATCTCCATAAAAACATACCTGAGTGGTAAAATGAAGTGATTCAAAATTTACTCATTAAAGTTTTCTTTATTTCCCTACTTTTTCTTTCTGATGGTGCATTACAGGCATACCTTGTTTTATTGTGCTTTGTTTTATTGCAATTCGTGCGCATTGCATTTTTTTACAAACTGAAGGCAAGACCTTCACCAACAAAGAGATTAAGACTCACTTTATAATGGTAGTCTGGAACTGGAGGTGCAGTATCTCTGAGATATGCCTGTATTTTATAGTAAAATGTAGTTGATAGATAGATAGATAGATTTGTATATATCTTAGCCTCTACTAATCTTTAAATTATTTTCTTTTGTACGATTCTTTGTAAGAAGGGTTTTCCTGAGGTAGCAGTAATTCTTCAGAACTCACATTTAGTGCCGGCTTCTTGAGAATAAGTGCCTGAACCCTTGATGAGGCTTAGAGGGAAAACGTGCTGGAAACAGCCTATAAAAGGGCAGAGGAGACAGAGAGAGCCAGGAACTCAGCACAGAAAGAGAGTTCAGCAGCAGAGAGGATCCTGGGAGCAGAGGGGGTTGTCAGGCTGGGGGTGACCAGGTATGCCCAGGAACTACCTATGGAGGAAGGGCTAGGAGGAGAGATTTAGGTAGTAAGGAGGATGACCCCAAGGGCAGAAGACACTGGGCCCATCTGATTTGCATCAAGTTTATACATTCTCGCTCTGAATGCTTACTAATATGTTCCCTATTCAAAAACTTTTATGTGCCGTGGGTTTTTTAAAAAGATTATTATCATTGTTTCTAATGTAAGTGATTTGCTGAATTAATAAACTGCTTATAGTTTCCTCCTTATGGCACAAGTTGTTTCATAACTCTCTGCTGGTGCTTTTTCTCTGCCTATAATACCTTCCCTTCCTCACCTGGCTTAGTCCTCACTGTGCATCTCAGGTGTCCCCCGATAGTCTCTCCTGACCCCTCACAGCAGGCATGTCAAACCTGGGGCCCAGGACGGCTGTGAATGTGGCCTGACACAAATTCTTAAAACATTAATGAGATTGTTTTTACAATCTTTCTTAAAAAAAAAAAAAAAAGTAGCGGCCCAAGACAATTCTTCCAATGTGGCCCAGGGAAGCCAGAAGGTTGGACACAGCTGCCTTAGGGTCTCTTTATCCCCAAAACTTGTGTGTGGCTTTACCCTGCACTTGTCACCTTATAGAAAAATTACCTGTTTGCACTTGCCTCCCTTGCAAACTGTGAGCTCCTCAAGGACTTGTGTCCCATCTGGTCATCTCTGTTTTTCTGACACCTGGCGCAGCACACTATTTTAGCCCTCAGACAATGTAGGTAAAATGACACATGTCCATAGGCTTTTAAAATGCTTGAGCCATAAAAACAATGTTGTTGGCTCCAAAATATATTTTTTAATCTGCAGAATCAAAGCTAAAAATGTTTAATGACATATCTCCAAAATATTGCAGTGTCAATGTCTTTGATTCTTAAAGATAGTATTACAAACAGTTTCTTTCATTCTAAAACAATTTGTAGGTTAGCCTTTCTCTGATTACAAAAACCTGCCCAGCATGCAGGATGATTTCAGAGACTTTCCAGTCCATCATAAATAAATTCACTTGGTTATAGCACACAGTGATTTTTCAAAGCAAAATTAGAAATCCTTTCAGAAACTTTTACAGTAAAACAATTATATTTAAGGCAGATGTGCCCAGGCCCTCAGCGTTCCCAACAGCCTGCCTGCAGTTGGGGAACATTCAGGATTGGAGCTCGTGCCCTTGGGTTTGTCCCAGTCCCCTTCCATGACTGAGTGTCATCCACCTAC
This sequence comes from Lyroderma lyra, assembly GCA_004026885.1. Taxonomy (NCBI): domain Eukaryota; kingdom Metazoa; phylum Chordata; class Mammalia; order Chiroptera; family Megadermatidae; genus Lyroderma; species Lyroderma lyra. Next base: position 44,556 of record PVJL010005735.1, on the reverse strand, counting down.
CCACCCTCACTTGTTTACTCTTGCCTGCTGGATCTTGGAAGGCCCTGAGTTTCTGACTCCTGCTCCCAGACTTTTGGAGCTGGAAGAGAGATTTGAGATGAACTGAGCCAAGCCCACACCTCTTAAGAAGAGAACGGTGCAATCCTGAGAGTACAGTAGAATTGACTTGTTGAATCTCATGCAAAGCTAGCTAGCAGCAAAGGCAGGACGAGCAGCCAGTTCTCACAGGTAGCATTCACAGGTAGCTTTCTAAAGTGTTAAATTGCAGACACAGGCCAGTGGAACTTCAGTTTGTTTCAGAATCATCTGAGAAACTTAAGTCAGGAGGTCCTCCAGGCATCTCCAGATTCTACATCAGTATCTTGGGTAGAAGTGTCAAGGGACGTACCTTGTTAGTGACATTACTTGTATCTGACCACGTTGATGTGTAGAGCACACCTTAGGGCAGTGGTCTCTAAAGACAGCCTTCTGGAACGCAGAAAGAACTGCACTTTCATTTTGTTTTAATCCGAAAAGTAAGGGAAAATTAAACCTTGCTAATACTCAATATACCGACAGACACAGGTGTCTTTACTTGGGTCACAGGCAGCTGGTGGATTGGTCAGGTAAGATTGGGTCATGTGGCTGAAACAAACAATCCCCAATGTCAGTGATTTACAACTAGGTTTGCCAGGTAAAATATAGGACACTCAGTTCAATTTGAATTTCAGATAAACCATGAAAATATTTTAGGGTAAGAAAACCCAAATAATTAGTGTTACTATGTCCCATGCCACATTTGGGCATATGTTTACTAGCCCATGTCATCTTTACTCGGGGATCGAGGCTGATGATGTGACCTCGATCAGGAGCATTGCCAGTTGGAGTTGTGGATCAAGAGACAGTGACCTGTAGACTAGATCCTTAAGCTTCTGATCAGAATTGACAAACATCACTGCCACATTTATTTTTTATTTTACTGATTGATTGATTGCCAAAATGAGATGCACGGCCAAGCTTAGCACAGGTGTGACAGGGAAGGCTAATGCTCCCCAAAGAGGGACACTGTGTATCTGTGGACTGTCATGGAATCCCCCACAGCACGTGGTGGCTTGGGTGGGCTACCGGATGCCACTTACATGGTTAAACAAGACCTTTAGGAGAATATTTTCAGAATTTTGTAATAAAATGAGCTGTAACCTTAAAAATCTCATGTACCACGCAGAGATCACAGATCATCTTGTGACAAAGCACTTTAAAGAGTGTCAATCTCAAAAAATGAGTTGATGAGTCGGTTGGCTTTAGCTGTATTTTCTTATACAAAAAACTCTTCCACATTTTCTCATCTTTCCTGTGATCATAAGCAGCCGTCATTTGGGGGCTACTTAGGAGAGAGTTTCAGAAAAATAAACAGACTTACCCTGTCCTACAGAAGTTTTAACAATGAGTGAGAAAGTCATTCGTTTTCAAAAGAATTTTATCCTATGGCGAGTGTACGTTTGAAGATAGGTGTTTGAAAATCTTTCCAATGTTATGGGATTTTGTGGCTAAAATGATGTGTATCTCTTACTTTAAAAAAGTCGTAGCTGCACACTTCACTTAGACACTGAAATTTTTAACCGCCCTTTAAAAAAATCTTCCAAATGGGGAGTTGGCCTTGTAAGTATGTTGAGGCGTTCTGGGGAAGTCAGTGTGCAGATCCCACTCCCCTAAGGCAGAGGGCTAATGGGAGGGAGACAGCCGATGTCATACCCTGCCTGCAAGTCTCATGTGCCCCTCAGCCACACCTTCAGCACTTTGCAAAAATCTATCCACATCTTAATTGTTTTCTTTGATCTGCTAGTTGGCCCACTCAAAATGCCCAGACTGGTCACTGTTTGTCAGCTGGCAACTGATTTGTTTACCCCAAAAATGTGTCTGCAGGATTTGCTCTTCCCGGCTGCCAGCAGGGCTTTTCCTCTCTCCTCTCTCTCATACATCCTGTTTTAAATTTTGTTCTCTGACAGCCATCTAGTGACCTTTCTTCCTTATGTATGAGCAAACAAATTGCATGCAAAGCAACTAGCTAGATGTCTGAATAATTCCTTGAGTCCATTTAATTGGTTTGTAATAAAGACTAATGGACTTCAAAGAAGGTGGAAGTTTAGCCAAATTTCAGTTAAAACCTTTGCCTAACTTGTAGATACGATTGAAATGAGCAGTTTGACTTGGTGAGCTCAGAGACCATGTGATTCTTCCTAATTTACTTATCTTTGGAGATATTTTAAGCAATGACGCCATTGAAACATGTTTTAAAATAAACTGCACTTAAAAGGACACTTCAGAGTGTTATATCACAAAGTTTTCAACCAAGTGTCTCAAAAATAAAAGAAAACTATTGGACTATTTTACTTACTTTTAAAAAATATTGGTGAGAACAGAACTAATTTGTAGTCGAAATAAAAATATTAAAATATTGCTTGCTTTAGACTTTAAAATTTTCTACTTTTGTATTTTATGTTAATGTATTACTGCTAGTATATCACTTATAAATACACAAATATACGTATTTTGGGGCTGCATGTTCAGAAATTATTTTACCTAATAATAGGGTGAGATATAAACGTTTGTAGACCACTCCTTTTAGAAAAACTAGTTTAGACACACCATGGTACCAAAAACCAAATACTAGCTACTCTTTAAGTCAAGAATAATTATCAAGAGTAGAAAGATTTTTTTTTCTGTTTTGATTGTTCTTTTATTCTGTTCTTTAGTTTCCACATATACATGAGATCATATGGTGTTTGTCTTTCTCAGTCTGACTGATTTTGCTTAGCATGGTAACTTCTAGTTCCATCCATGTTGTTACAAATGGTAAGATTTCATTCTTTTTTTATGGCCAAGAAGAGTAGAAAGATTTTAAAGTACATGACAATGCAGACGTTGATGTGCAGTTTACCGGTATACTAGCAAGACACCCTTGGTCACAACCACATACCTTAATTAGTAGGTAATAATTACTTAATTTCTGTTCTGCAGACTGATAACAGTGAAGCAAGTATTTACAGCGATTTGGAAATTATTTTGGCTGTATTGAAGGAGTTCTTTTCTAGATGGCTGATGAACTCATTCTTTTGGAAGCTATTAGTACTGACTTTTGGAATACCAGGCAAGTGATTGGAGGACCAGGTCATCTCGGCTTAAGTATGACTTTTACAGCAGAACATTCTTAGGGTCTTTGTGAGTTTTATCCTCTAAAGCTGAATACTACTCTGTAGGAATCCTAGGGACAGTTTCAAAGTCACAAATGTCTGCTCTTCAGGCACGTCGGTGGTGGCTCGAGCCGAAGCATTATTTATGATGTGCACGCACCTTAGGCTAAGAGTGAAAAGTCAAGAATTCTTAAATGAACCTCTGAATCAATGCCATAGTCAGGTGCTGTTTGTGGATTACCTCTGCTTTTTCAGTCAAGGACTTGCCCTTTGCAGACCCTAATGAATCATTTAGCTAATAAGCATTTATGAGGAGCCTTCCAGAGGGGAGAAGAAAAGGAAAGCATCACTTATTGCAAAAGCATCAAGTGTCACAGCCACTGCCTGGACCTCGTTACTAAACATTTCTGTAACATTTCTATAGCCTGAAGAGCTGTATGAGACTTCCTCAGTGCAATGCCTTCACGAGGCATCTAGGAACAGAATTCATTGCATGCAAATGTTGGACAGAATGGTAACTACTGGATGAACCACAAGTATTATCCACATATGACAAATTTTTACATATTTATTTACATTTTTTTCTCTCTAAGAAATGGAGCCAGAATCCACAGTTGTCACTCTCCATCTGTACACTTTAGTTTACTACCCCGAAGGCAAGAATATTGCATTTTAAAAGTGTCTGAACTTTCGTTTCTTCTTATCACAAAGGATTTGAGAAGCTCTGGCCAGTCGCGTTTACTCTGAGAGGAAGTGCCTGCTAGAGCCTTGCTTCCTGGAGGGCTTGGAGATGCTGGTACAAAAGGCATGTTATAGGCACAGAGTGGGAAAGTGTCATTTATAGTCATTTGCCGCTCTGGCATTTCTCTCTGGAATCTTCCTCTTGTCTGTCAACGTTGTGCAAAAGTTTTTTGGATGTTATTTTGGCTTCATCTCCATTACAAATATCATTCTTTTAATGATCTGAAAGAAGGAAAAAGCACAAGAGTGGGAGGAGAAAATAAGGTCTTCCATTGGAGGGTCTTAGGCTTGTTTATCTCTAAAACTGGTTGGACGTCACCGACGTGGGTATTAAGAACTGTTTTGGAAAGACCCAAGTGTGAAATCAATACAGTGCTTTGTGCATCTCGTCAGCAATGAACTCTTACTATCTGATCTCAGTGACTCAGGAGAATCACAGCCACAAGGAGGACCCTCTAAGGCACTGGTTCTCAACCTTCCTGATGCCACGACCCTTTAATACAGCTCCTCATGGTGTGGTGACCCCCATAACATTATTCTCGTTGCTACTTCATAACTGTCATGTTGCTACTATTATGAATCGTCATGTAAATATCTAATAGGTGTTTTCCGCTGGTCTTAGGAGACCCCTGTGAAAGGGCCGTTGACCCCCAAAGGGGTCGCGACCCACAGGTTGAAAACCACTGCTCTAAGGGGTCATTAAGAACAGAACTGTCTGGCAGAGGGTGCTCTGCACTGGCCTTGACTGCCACGGGAAGAGGAGAAATTTCTGCCAAGATGGCTTCCTGTGGCAGATCCTTTTCTGTAGGGGGCCATGCTTGGTGTGATTTAGGAAACATCGAGAACTTCAAGCCTGAGTGCTCTCAACATGTGCCTTATCACACACGTGGATGGGGGTTTGCCAGCTGGGTTAGAGTAGAGCCCAGCTCCGAGGGGCTCCGATTCCCATCTGGGAATGCTCTAAAACATGGGGCATCACCCCAAAGGCAGAGCCTGGCATGGCATAACTTGGGCCAAGAGCCCAAGTGTGTGAAGCCATATAAATGAATGTGGGGGGTGATGTAGACCCAGGGGGCAAAGTGTTTGGAGGGCAGGAATACTGCTGCAGAGAAGGATGATACCCAAAGGGAAGGAGATTCATCTTCCAACCCCTGCCCTCATACTGCTGTCTCGGGCCTCCTCTGAGTCTGCAGATCAGGGCTCTTCTCCTCCTCCTGTGCCTTCTTCAGATCTTCCATCACACACATTTCAAGTGCATACCTAATAGAGAGAACAGTAAGGTAGCTGTCACCGTCATCCACCTTGAACAACCATGAACGCACATCCAGTTTACTTCTACCTCCTTCCCTCATGTTAGTGTTAAAATTAGCTCATCCTGAATCATTTTCACTTTAACCCTCCCCGTTGCATTTTTCTGGCCATTCTCTTCTGTTCTGTCAATCACTGTCTTCAGTCAGTCTGCTGGGTTGGCTGGGAAAAGACACATTTCTCAAGAGAGCCCTGAGCAGTTCGGAGGGAAATGTGGGGATTGACCTGTGCTTCATTCAGTTCCACTTGACAGACCCGAGTCCCAGGCACAGGGCCAGGTAAAGGACATCGACAGCACTGGGCTCTGACCTCAAGGGCCTATGAGCTACTTCTGGGCAAGGGACAAAGGTGGTAGCAAGTGCTCATGAATGGCAGGATGTGGTCCTGAGAGAGAAGTGCAAGGTGTGGTGGGGTTCCATGGCCTGCCAAACATGGGGGAGCGTGGAGGGAGGGCAGGGAGGACTGTGGAGTCTGAGGCTGGGGAGGGACTTGGAGCGTTGGGCAGTGGGTGAGATGGCAAAGGCAAAACTCTTGTCAAAGTGTGGATGTGGAGGGGTTCGCTGGTGGTGCAGTGGCTAGGCTTCGGCGCCCTCAACACTGTGGCCTGGGTTCAATTCCCAGCCAGGGAACCACCAAAAAAAAAAAAGGAAAAAAGAAAGAAAAATGTGGACATGGGAGTGGCCACGAGTGGACGGGGCAGAAGAGTCACCCAGTTGGCAGGGACACGTGGTGTGGGAGAGGGCAGTTGGGCGCTCACACTAACCTTCTGATTCTTTCTAGGTTAATAACTGGACAATTCTTATTTCTGAGTAAGGAAAAACAGGACTGGGTTTCTAGAAGCACAGCTATGAGAAACAAACACACACCAGACCCCAGTTAGGACACCGAAGGAAATCAAGATGGGCTAAATGGAAACGAGGCCGCAGGGCTAATAAAAGAAAACTCAGGCAGCTGCCTGAATTAAAATGGACCCCGGGTCTACTAGCCAGGTGATACATTTCTTTTAAACCTATAAATGAAGCTTGTCTGTGACTCCGCTCCATAAAATGTAAATTCAGTGATAGTCCTTTTCCACTGAGTTCTGAGAAAACGGATTTTTGCCTCTGCCAGTGAGAGAAATACACAGAGAATTCCCAGCATTGCCTCTATAGGAAGGATTGCAAGGAAGGTGGTGAGCTTTGACAAGATTTCACATTGTGTAAATGAAATAGTGCAGTAACTTGATTTTTCAAAAGAATAAGGTTTTTCTTACAAATGTAAGCACATCTATGTTAGAAAATTCTTACAGCAGCAAAACGTAAACAGTCAAGAAAATGCATTGTCCCACTCCCCAAGGAACAGAATTTTTACTGTTTTGGTGTCATATCATGAGTTTGGAACATGCCGAGTGACCGTGTTCACCGCCCTGCCCCCGCTCACCGGGCCGGGTGTGAGTCCTGACAATCGTTCACATCTCTGTTGACTTCAAGCGTCCCTTCTCTTTCGAACTCGGATTTCAGAAGGTGCGCAGGGAGTCATCTCTGTACTAAGCGAAGAGGTGACGTGCGTTCTCAGACAGGCCCTGCACCTCTTTTTTGTTTTCTGGTTTTTTTTTTTTGGTTTTTTTTTTGTTTTTTTTTTTTTACATTTTGGTATGTGGGTAGCTCCCTGACTGGGAATCGAACCCAGGCTGCAGGTTTTTTTGTTGTTGCTGTCGTTGTAGTTTTGTTGTTGTCTTTTATCGGTAGGGCCTAGGGAAGAATGTAAACGGAGGTCTGTACAGCACGTATAAACATCTAAAGTTATATGTCAAGCTAACAAATTCTACTATAAAAACGCACCCTATCCCCGCTTCCTTGACAAATATATCTTCATCACAGGCACCCCCTGGGAACTATGGAATACTATGCTCCACCCCGCTGCCTCCCTCGGGCTCAGGGGTACATACACCGGATCCTCTGGGGGACAGGCCTAGGGAACAGCCTGCATGGGTCCGGAAGCAGGTGTCCAGCCATGAGGGCAGCTGGAGCCCCAGAGGGGTCTGTCTCCCTGTGGGGAGGGGTGTGGCCAGAGGAGGTGCCCCCCTCTGGCTCTGGTCTCAGTGAGTCCTTCCACCAGTGCTGTGTGCAAGGGGTGTGCTGAGAATGCAAAGGTGAGTAAAAGCAGTCTAATGGGGGCACGCAGAAACTTTGAAATAAGGACCTCCCAAAATTAGTCTGACCAGACATACTGTTTCAAGCAGGACAGGAAGCAATGGTCCTGTCCCGTTTCCAACCATATAGATGGTCAGGCACTGACGCCTTGAATTTAGTCCAGTGGGGCTAGGCTAGGGGTCATGGGATCAGGGGAAATGAGGCTACTCTAGGCTCTTGACTTGGTCCAGGCTAGACAAGACGGTCCTTTGGACCAGTGGGGCTGAGGAAAAAGGGAAGGTCTTGGCAGACAGATCCCAGAGAGATTCACAAAGTGCAGTGGGATGGGTCAAATCAGGGGTGACTGGGAAGTAGGTATCAGGGCTACCTGGTTAAACGAATGGGATGCACAAGATGGGAATGCCGAGAGAGAATGAGGCTGGAGGGGTGGCTAGGTCATGAGTTGGACATGAGGGATGAGGTAGCTTTGGGACATCCACAGGGCTGCCAGCAGGTCAGGGTACAGCGCTCAGCCTGTGAAAAGACGTGTGAGAGTCAGCTCCACAGAGGTGGTGAGCAAAAAGTCATGGGTGTGATGCCTGGGGAAAGACTGCCCACTCCCCCCGGCAGGGATGAAACAACGCGAGCTTTGTCACAGACAGGAACCTCAAGAATGAAATGACACATGCAGTGAACGAAAACGAGAGCGAGGAACCTTCCAGCAACCTTGCACGTGACATGTATCACTGCAAACGGGCTCGTCACACACAGATCCCTGCAACAACCAAGAGGGATAGGGGTGAGATGGTCACCGTCGCACGGGGTCTTTTATGCTCATGAGTTTCAATCAGGCCCTTGTTACTTGCACACAATTTTGCAGTGTGTATTTGTAAATACAGTTTGCCAGTGTATTTTATGCTTCAGTTAATTTAGTTGACATCTAATTTAGTTGACATATAAAAATAAAATCAATTTTCAGACAAAATACCCATAAAATAAGTGAAATGCTATAATAGGTTTCAAGAAATTAAAATGTAACGTATTTAGGCTCCTAGTCTAAAGTAATTTCATCTAGAATAGTAGACATTGTAGATGCAATTTCTTTCCCTGAATCTCTGTCAATTACACGGTAATAAATGTGGCTGCTATAGTTCAGAAATGTATTGCTTGGAGTAGTTTGTCACGAAAAATCAAGATTTTTGTGGGGGTTTCCTTTAAAATGTCAAAGAGCTTAAGTATGACTACTTTGTGCGTTGTGTTCGGCTGTAATTAAGCCATGACAATGGTTATTACTTTGGATATAAACACTATCAAATTTTCATTGGGTGAGTTCTTCTTTTAATTAATGTTGAGTTATGTTCTGTTTATGATTCTGTTTGCTTATGTTTCCTGTCATTTTCCAGTTGTCTGCTTGAATTTTGTTTTGAAGTAGAGAGTTAGCAACTGATAATGTGTATTGATTTCAGTTTTGCTTCTAATTTACATTTTTATCTGTTTGGTTGATGTATTTGGCTTAATCATTTTATTTTTATAAGCAGTTGTACGATTTGTTAATTTAACTAGATGATTAAATTTGTCTTCTAAAGAGAGTCTTTTAGAAAATTGTCCCTGAATTAAATTAGCATTTGGCATTTCCAACATGTCAAAGGGAAGGGACTGGTGTCTTAAAGATAACTAGAAATGTAACTCTAAATTCTTAAAAGTATTTCATAATTTTGAAACCTCTCACTCTATAGAGCTATATATTCCAGTAGGTGGTGCAAATTGACTCCATTTCAAATGGAAATGTAATTTAAAATTGTAATGTAACTATTTTTCCTATAAAAATAATATTTCAACATGTTTTCTCAACTGCAAAATTATTTTCTTCTATTTCTAAAGGGAGCTCAATTTCCTTTCTCAGTGCTCTTTTTTCTTATATTTTATTCCACAGGTGCCATTATGGTGATCATTGTTACAGGAGAGGTGAGAGGGAAAATTAGGGGGGAAACAGAACTGGGGAGATCTGATAAAAATTATGAATACAAAGAAAAATCCTTTGCTTCTGTGCTTCATTTCCACAATAAAATGAGCATAATGTCAGTGCCAGCGTTATTGTGACTGTTTTTACGCCCACATGGTGAACTGAACGCCATGTTTTGTCTTTTATAAAAATGGGGGGCATTTCACTCCTAGGAATCTGATAATCTCACACCAGTGTAAATATGTGTATATACATATATATATGTGGATATTCACTGCAGCATATTTTTAAGATTAATTTTTACTTTTTTCACAGTAATACATGTGGGTGAGAGGCAGGAAAGTAGGATGATTGAGAGCAGGGACTCTGCAGCCCGCCTGCTGAGCTGGAGCCTTCCCTGTCTCTCTGCACCTGCTTCTTTTCCTGCAAAATGTGGATCATTATAGACACTCACCTCACAGTGATACGAGATTAAATGGGCATATACACAATGCATTTAAAACAAGCCTGGCATACAGGAAGCACTGTATAAATGTTAACTCTGTACTTCTAAAAACAAAATAGTGCCAAAAGATTGTAATGAAAAGCAGCGGTCTCTTGCCACGTCCCTCCCACCTCCCCATAGCACGTTCTTGGGTGAGCACCCACAGCTCTTGGCTGTTTCATCCTGTCAGTTACCACCACACTGACAGGTAGTTCTTTTTAACCCTTTGGCCCATTTTGTAAGTGTATGTACGGTTCAGTGGAATTCAGCACATTCCCGGGGTCGCACCGCCATCACCCCCATCCGTCTCCAGAACTTCTTTACTGTCCCAAACTGGAACTCTGCCCATTAAACATGAACTCTCCACTTGCCCCCATCCCTAGGCTCTGGGAAGCTCTATTCGATGTCCTCTCTCTATGAATTCGCCCACTCTAGGTATCTCGTGTAAGTGGAATCACAACATTTGCCCTTTGGGGTCTGGTTTATTTACCTCATGTCATGTAATGGTTTCAAGTCTCATTCATGTGTCAAAATTTCATTCCTTTTTGAAGACTGAATAATATTCCATTGTATGTATAGGCCACTTGTTATTTATCTGTCCATCCCTCTATGGACGTCTGGGTTATTTTCACCTTTGGCTATTGTCAGTAATGCTGCTAGGGACATTGATGTATGCATATCTGCCTGAGCCTCTGCTTTCAATTGTTTCGAGTAGCTACTTCTTGATTTTTCAGTTTTTTACATTATCTTTTGATCTCCAGGCGTGGTAAATCACAGGTGAGGTCTTAATTATAACCAACTCCCTATCTTTCTACATACACACTCATCCTCACTGCCACATAGTTTTGGCTAAGTAAAAAAAAAAGTGTTTTCTCTGCAAGTATTGTTAACTGCTGAGCCACACATGGTCTAGTGCCCTGTGTCGTTGCTGGAATACTTGCCATTTTTTATGGCGTTAACAATGGCACCAGTTAACAATGGCACCAGCTTGGCAGATTTTTTATGTATCCTCATTACATTTTCCTTAAGCCTCTGCTACATGTTTGCCAAGTTCCTTTTAAGCACAGACAGCAGTTCCTTTTTGTTTTATTTTCATCTTTTCTATTTTTCCTCTTTTTCTTCCACTCCAGTCTAAAGTGAGAGTCATCCCCTTGGACCCCAGCATCCTGTGGCTTCGCTATTCCACTCTCCTATGACTCCCTTCTCACTCCTGCTGTTTCCTGCATCTCGTTTGTGTTGCTCAAAGCACATCTTTAATTAACTTCCTCAGAAAAGGTGCATGTATTCATGTATTTTTACTGTCCTCACTGTTTTGGTAGATAGCTTGGCTGGGAATAGAAATCTGGATTGTCAATCCCATTTGTTCAATATCCTATAGGCACCCTTGTTATTGGTTTTAGCTTTCAGTGTTACTACTGAGAAACTTTATGTTACTCAGAATTTCTTTTTTCTTTTATGTGATAGGTGCTTCGAAGGAAAGTTTATGTTTCTGCACTTAACTCGGAGAGCTCACTTGATCTAGAGGAATTCTGGATTCTCAGAGGAAGTGATGTCTACGTTCCAAAGGATGAATGGAAGTCAGTAGGTAAAGGGGCGGTGTGGGGTGTGGGGCAGAGCACTGTATAAAGGCCATGTGGTGGCCCACAGCATGGTTCTTGGAGACAGTGCAGAGAGGGAGGGGGACAATGGTCCAAGATATAGTGAGAGACAAAGGCTGGGGCCAGAGCAGTCGGGAGTTCACGAGCTGCACTAAGGACTTCGTCTTTAGGCTCAGCGTGATGGAGGCCACAGAAGGGATTTTAAGAGTAGATGTGGTCTGATTCACGTTTCAAAGACCATGGAGTACAGAATGGCTTTGGGTGAGGAGAGCAGTGTGGATGCAGGGAATCCCAGGGGGAGGCAGTCATCTGGTTGAGAAATACTGTGTGTGAAGTGGAGCTAGAGAGAGGTGGGTAGATTTGAGAGATAAGCCAGGCATTAGGGAGGGCTTGGATTTGGGTACAGGAGGAAAAAAGTACAAGGATGATACCTACGTCTTTGGTGTGTGGAACTGGATGGATGGTGCTGCCCTGCAGGGCAGGAAACTCTGGAAAATAAGTAGATTTAAGAACTACTAGAAACAACTAAATTGTCCATCAAAAGAAGAATGATCACGTAGAATCTGCATCAGAGGTGGTTACAGACGTGAAGTGGGAGCAGCTGTGGATCTGACCACCAGACTGAGGGGAAGCACATGAGTCATGATTCTGGATAATAGGGTCAAGGTCAAGATCATGGAATGGGTGATGGCTAAAGGTCCTGATAAAATCCCAATCCCAGTCTTAAGAGGATAGACTAGGGAGGTGGGCTCAGGAGAACGAAAATTCAAGGATATTGGATAGCTGCTCATTTGAAAGCATAAAGTCTATGTTTCCAAGGGGGATGCTGACCCTCCCTGAAGGACCTCATCTTCCCAGATGACCACAGGGATGGAGATCCAGGTGGGATGTACCTGATGCCACCTGTCCGGGATGGGGGGGGGGGAGGTGGGGGAGGCCAGGCAGAGCTAAGTGACCTCTGAACACAAAGGGGTGGTGGGCTTCAGTCAGATCCAGTGAGGGGCTGTGCTCTGAGCAGGCCCCTAGCTGCCTCTCTGGTTAAACCCTCCCGGGTCCCCAGCCTCAGCCCCAACTTCAGTGCCATCCTCTAGCACCCTCCACCTACCAAGGTTCAAGTGGAATGCAGAACTTTCCCCAGATTTAATGAGGATGCCTCTGAAGGCGTCATCCATAGAGGCGTGGGCAGGTTAAGGGCCCACATGGCATGACGAGGCTCGGCGGCCATCCCTGGCCAGAGGGATGAGGGAGTGAGAACCAGAACCAGGGAGGAGGTAGAGGGAAGCAGAGATCATGCCCCAGGGAAGCAGTGGCAGGGCCAGAAGGAAGCAGGGAAGAGATGTCCCTATTGCCTTTCGCTCAAACTTACTGGGAAGCCAGAGGGCAAAGGAGCCCAGGGGATGCCATTGGCGGGGTCAGCCTGGGCAGGGCTGAGAGGACGGAGAAGGGCCCAGGGAAGGCAAGCACATGGAGCAGCCTTGCGCACATCCTGTCCAGAACAGCCCACATCGTCACCTGCTCTGCTCCTGCTGCTGCTGGGAGAGGCCCACCCCGAGGGTAGCGTGACCTCAGGACATGCCCAGACCCCACTGGGCACCACAGACCTGTCAGGGAGGCGCACGTACACCCCCAATCAGAAGAAGCGTGGACACTTGCCCCAAGATCCAAAGGAAATGGCTCTTAGATGGCCCACCATTTGGCTGGATTATCTGTACCACCGCCTCCGTCCATGACCAAGGAGAGCCGGGAGAGGTTGGGACTGTCCTTGGTGTTGCAGGATGACCTTGCAGAGGGCTGATGACAGCCTGTGTGCAGAAAAGATGGCTGACTGTCATTCTTGTCCTCACTCTGGCTCAGCGAGGCTCGCTCTTTGGTGTGTGGCTGCAGCCCGTATGAAGAGTTCATCATTGCTGGAGAATTTTCTGGAAGACCTGGATTTGGTCTGCTGCAAGGCCTTCCATTAGCAAAGCTGTACAGAGTCCGGGTTGCCTTTGTGCCTTCCAGACTCCCCACTTGGGGCTTGGAGGGTCCCCTCCTACACAACAGTCCTCCTCACCCTCATCCCCACCACATGTCCCCGGGCCCCACCCTCACCCCCAAGTCTTAAGAAGGACAGACGCTAACACAGCTGCCAGGAACCTCATGTCTGAGCAGAAACGAGAACTAGAAGAGCAGAGGATGACGAGAGGCAGAACCCAAGGTCAGGGCCTGCGTGTCCTGGAGAAGCCACCCTAGAGAATTAGGATGTCTTTTGAGGGGCTCCCAGCCTGGCACGGAGAGCATGTGCCGCTCCCATGGCCTTCTTTACACCCTGAAACTCTGCCTCTGTGGACAGACTTCAGCGCCTCAGCGCGGGTCCCTAGCTCAGGTCCTGCCCATCTCTGACCTCCTACCCCCACTCTCTTCCTGCCCTCACTTGCCTCTGAGTTCCCATGGGCACCGTGACATGATATGTGCCCTTTGGGGAAGTGATAATACATAGTGGGAAGAGTTAACATTTCTGTACCCCTAACGTGCCAGGCACTTTTCTGTGCACTTGGCCTGTATCGGTGGGTTCGATCCTTACAACCCCCTGAAGATGCAGGTACTACTTTTAACATCTCCATTTTATAGGTCAGGAAACAGGCACGAAGGTTAAGTAACTTGCCCAAGACCACGCACCTTGTAAGTGACCGTGCTGGGCACCCGCTGGCCACCACCAAAGCGGCCACCACCTGGCCACTTACCCGCAGGGCTCTGCCGCCCCAGCCGCCACCCCCGGCGGGTTGCCAGGGGTTTTGCTGCTGCTTGTCCATGTCCAAGTGTCAGAAATCTTCCCCTGCTGTCCGGAGGAATGCGGGGTTACTAGCCCTCGGGGGCCTTGGCCTTTACGTGGCACTTGGAGAACAGACAACCGACAATCCTGGTTGTTCTTTTAAAAGTTCTGTTTTGCTCCACTGAATTGGGTTGAAACAGAGGTTGGCTTTTTTTTTCCTTTCAGATCGAAGAATCCAGCTGCTCTAAATGCAGAAAACATGGTTAACAAAGCAGCAGCGTGAAAAGGCCTATTTTTTAACAGAAAACTCTAAGATTATAGTAGAGGTGTTGATGTGATCATTGAGGGAATAAGTGAACATGGACCTTAGGAATTGGTGGGCCTCTGCCACTCGCTCTTACAGGTTCCATGAGCCCCTCCTTACCTTGCCCGTCGTACCCCAGCGGGAGAGACTGGGCCCTGGGGGTCACAAGTGAGAACAAGAAGGAAGCCACGCTTAGGGCAAGAAGGGGTCACTTGATCCTTGGGGCATGTGTCCAGGGCTGTCTGTGCCTGCTGGAGCTGTCATGAGGCCCCAGGATTAGCCGAAAGAAGTCCTTTCCAGGGAGGGACAGATGGTGTTTTGGGGTGAGTTCAAACCAAGAGGGGTGGGTGGGCTGGGTTGGAGTCATACATGGAGGGTACCATGGGGCCCAGGGAGCTGGAATCCCTCCTTGCCTGCCTCCATCAGGGGTCTTCCCACCGGGATCCTTCCTGGGCGGAGGCCACACCGAGGCCCCCACGTGCAGGGAAGCGTGGCGGCGGACTGAGGCGTGTCAGCAGGGCCGGACACCAGGAATCGGCCAGGATCGTGGACGAGGGACAGGCGGGGGGCACGGCCCCCAGTCTGGGCAGCAGCAGGCAGGCTTCAGGCTGTGGAGGCATCGGCCAGGTGGGGCGCTCCGACCCCGGAGGGAGCAGATGCTGTTCTTCCTTCCCCTCCACCTTCCCAGCCTCTCTTCCCCAGGGGCTCCCCGCCCCCCAGCCCCTGAGGCCAAGCCGGCTGGCTGTCCCAGCGTCTTCCTCAACCTCGTCCCCTTTTCACAGCAAGAAGGAAGCGGGATTGGCTCACGCACTGACAAGTTCAGGGGTCGTTCAAAGTTGGCCTCGGTCTGGAGGTGACAAGGTGGACAGGGGGCAACACGGATGACAGCTCACTCGCTTTCAGATTAAAATCTACTAGGAAAGAGACTGAGATCCTGTCTCTGCTCGCAAACTGAATTTACTTTGCTCGGATTGGCCTGATTTTGTCACGTGCCCACCCCAGAACCAAACATTATCACCCAGAAACTGTGATGCTCCGATTGGCTGATGCAGAGCAAAGGGTCCCACCACATGGAATGACAGTGGGGATGAGAGAGCAATCGGGGTTACGGCTAGAAGAAGGGCGACGATGGAGGCCGGAGAGGCGAACCCCAAAGGCCCTCCATACCCCCAGTTGCTCCAGCCCCTGAGTCCCCGGCAACACCCCTTTAAATTAAGATCTGTTGGGACTGGACCTTGGCCTCAATCACTGGGCTGGTGCCCTTGGCACCTGCCCTGACCACTTTGAGGAAGAATCTGTCAGGTGATCTATTAGTTGTAAAACTTAATGCTGGAGATTAAAGAAGTCATTCCAAAAGCTTTTTAGTAATGCAGAGGACTTATGTCCCACATGGGCATGATCTACCTTTTTGGGGGGTCTGGGTCCTGACGACGGAAGCGTTCCGTTTCACAACTGTACACAGAGGACTCATGGAGACATTTTAGCGGGTCCCACCCCTCGTGCTTACAGACCTCAGCAGGGGTCCTGCTGGACTGTGGGACTGTGTTAGGCCTCATTATTTGACTTCAAGGTCGCACTCTTCAAAGTGCGGGTTAAGGCCAAATGTCATGCCTCAGCTGGCTTTAAGTCTTATGTGATATCGCTTTCCATAATGCAAGGCTCATTAAAGTGGATTTCCAAGAGCTGGTGGGGGAACTTCCCTGCCTACCGCAGGGGTGGAGAGGCAGTGCCTGGGGGAAATGTGAACGTGGTCCTCAGGCAGGCCCTGGGTGCTCCAGAGTAGGGACCACTGAAGCGCCGTGCTGTCCTCAGCGCCCTCCGCCAGGTGGAGGATAGCCTGTAAGACACTTTTTCTTGAACACATGCAAATTGCTGACTTGACTATAGCCAGTGCGTCCCTGTCTACTCTTAGCAGACCTTCACTGATTCTGTGTTCTTGTAGCTTAATTTACACACCCTTCACCTTGTCTGGGTCTTGAACTGTTGCAAGACATTGATCATACATCACTTGGGTTGCTATGTGTACCTTCTTTTAGAAAAATTTTTTAATTTTGTTTCTAACCACAATAGTAAGACATGCTCATTAGAAAAATTTTGAAAATCCCAGTGAAGGAAAAAAGAAACTCAAATAATTCTAAAATTTCTTTGTAACATTCTGTTTTTCCCTAAACATGTATATATTTACAAAAAAAATAATAACCATTCTCTATACGTGTTTACCTCTTTTACTGAACAATAAAATATCGACATTTTTTCTGCATCATCCTATGTTTCTCATGACTGGATTGGTTCAGTTGCACTTACATTGTTTCTGTTTCTTTTTTTCTCTAACAAATAGTGTAATGAACTTACTTATGGACAAATCTTTGTGCAAATACATGGATATTGGTGGGGGGTCAATTCTCAGAAATAGTGTAGAATTGCTGAATCATAACATATAAATATTTTTAAGGCTTTTGGGAAGCTACTGTTACCAAATTACTCTTTGCAGCCAATAGTAATCCTCAACTTCTTGATGCTGATGTCCACGCTGGCATCACACGATTCTCAAGTGCTCCCGGCCACTCGGTGGGACACATGATGCCCACAGCTGACCTCTGTGGACGAGGCTTCTTACTACAGTGACCCTCTGCTTCTTACAGACGAACTGGTCTGCAGGGCTCTGGTGCTTCCCACTGCTCCTTGTTCACATGTCTCTTGTAAAATCGATGGTAAATGCAGTCTTCAACGTGAGATCACGGTTATTCATGAAGGTAGTGCTATGGCCTCCGTTGCTGGACTACTCAGCCTTCATTCTCAAGGATTTCACATTGAACGCCCCCGAGGAGGGCCTGTCAGGAAGGGCTCTCCTCCCTGAGAGCAACGCCCCTCGAGACGCCAGCTTCCGGGGAGCTTTGTCACACGGAACCGTTCTGACCACGGGGAGCCTTTACCTCAAGGTTGCCCTGGTCTCCAGGAGCACCCAGGGCGGTCTCCCCGCCGAGTGAGCTGAGGTGTGTCGGCTGGGCAGTCTTTGAAAACTGTGGCCCGGCCATTCTCTGTGGCCCTTTCAGATGCCACAACAACTGGCCAGAGTAGGAGATGCTCACTGGCATCTCCCTGGGCTCGCGGTGTGCAAGTCACAGCTGCTCCGGCCAATGGGGAATGGGAGCTAATTTGCTCCAAGGGCCCTAACTGGCTGCTGGTGGGGTTCCATGCCTACTATTTTGAGGCTGTGTTTCCAGCCCGCCTGGCAGGCTTGTTGGAGACATCTGGCAACAATGATCAGAAGGCCTCTTTTTTCAGGGAGGCTCGCTACCATTCATCTCCGGGCTCACAAGGAAAGGCTCGTTAGGAGTGCCAACATGTTTCAAAGAAAAGTATATTTTCATTAAATAGCCTCAAAGCAGTAATTATATGTTCAGAGAACACAGTAAAAATTTATTTCCTAAATATTTGGCAGTGAAAGGTTGAAGGCGGGCTGTGTGTGTGCTTGCGCGTGTGCGTGTGTGTTCAACATGTTGCACGTGTTTTAAATAAATCCAGCCTCGTCCCCTCTAAACGGAACCAGGAAATACAGTTGTAGACTTTGAAATTTAATTTTAAGCAACAGGATGTATTTCCAAATAGCACTAATATATCAAAAGGAAAATGGGTGGTTAAAGGCTTTAAAATTCTTATCAAAGCAAGTGTGAAGCACACGAGGTATTTATTCCTTTTCGAGGATGGTGCTGCCCGAACGTGGACAACCAAATTTCAACCGAGGATCAAACACCGCAGTGGCGTCTTTGCCTGAGATGCAGCTCAGCTCAGATGCTCCCCCCCATCTGATTCACAGTTTATAATCACAGTTATCACAGAACCATTAAAAGCCTATTAACTTGAATTCCCACAATTCCTTAAGGGCAAGGGCAGAGAGAGCAAAATAACTTTGCATGTCAATGTATCACGGCAGAGGATCTCTTGTGACTACGCCAGCGAAGGAAAATGTCGTAGGGACGCACCCCCCAGCAGATGGCCGACGAAAGAAGGCAACATGAAGTCCCAGGACGCGGCGGGGCGGACGTCAGGAACGTGATTTTTCTGAGGTGGGTAAGGCGTGAGCAAGGGCGCCCTCTTCCTGGGAGGGGGTGGCTCGTTAAAATGTGTGAAATGCTGGTGGGTGGCTGGACTAACAGCGCGCTGGCTGATCCAATCAGCCTGAGAAAAACCTCAGCCCCGTTCGGTGCAAGCAAAACCCCAACACATTTTCAAGCCACTGTCACGTGAGAAATTGGATTTCATGTTTTTCCACCCTTCGGTGCCTTTGCTGACATTTCCCCTAACAACGCCGTCATGTGCTGTGCGGGAGGACAGGGTGGTCGATAGGCTTCCGGAGACTTCACAGAAAATGGGGAGGTCTCATCTTGCCGCAGAACAATTCGGGGCGTCCTACGGCAGGGAGCTGTGTGCATCCCTGTGATGGAGTCTGTCCCCAGATCACTGAGCCCGCCACCGTGAGCCCCACACCCCTGCCCTGGGACGGCGGCTCCAAACGGTCCACACTCGCGTGCCTGTGGCGGGCCGGACGCGGTCCCTGCCTTGTCGTCAGGGGAATGGTGGCATTCCTGAGGAGGGGAAGCAGCCTCCCCACTGTCCCCCACACTGACTCCCTTCGCGCACCCTCCCCTGAAGTGAGTGCTTTCTGCACGGATCGCCCGCATTCACGCCCAGCTGGGCCTTGCTCCCACAATGGACAGAGCAAGTGGCTGGGTCCAGAGGGAGCGGGTCACTGACTCAGTGCTTAATTAGGCGCGCGACACTAGCGTGATCATTGTCTTCCCATCGAAGAGGCTGGACCGCAGCCCGGCAGAACCGTGCGTTTGAGTTCCTCTCGTTCGCCCGAGTCACAGCTGAATCCGTGGGGCAGCCGGCTAAATTCAACAGCGAGACGGCCACACCACGGCGCGCACGCGTGACGGTGCCGAGAGCGCGTGTCCCGGGGCCCTCCGGGGTCCACGGCCGTGCCCCCACGTCCCCACGCCCACACCAGGCACGCTGCAGGTCGGCGTGCTACCCCCCCGAAAGGTTCTGAGCTCCTGAGGGAAACCCCTCCGGGCAAATACGACGTAAACTCTCAGCCTCCGACTTGGGCTTCCAAGTCTTTACAAGTCTAGTAAGACCTGCCCACGGGTTAGGAGGCAGTGCTTCTCTGCAAGGGCAAGGTCAAGGGTGCCGTGGCACACCCTGCCCCCCCTGTCCTTTCACACGAGGACTGAGGCGGTACTGACCACCGGCACGGGCAAGGTGGGCCTCCCGGGCCTCCCAAGGCCTCCCGGGGCACTGCTCAAACCTGTCTGAGCGCCCGGGCAGTGTTGTCCACCTTCTCCTGTTCAGGAAAGAAGGGCAGCTGGTGGCTGCGTTCACTCCACGTCACACAAACGCGCTCTTGGAGGCTGACTGGTTTTCAATGTGAAAATAAAATCATAAAAACTGTTCTTGGAGTTACCATTTCTAAACAGAACTTGTCTCTAATCCTAATGCAACAGGACCGTACATGATGATCCGTATTTAACAACGGGGGGCGGGGGCAAAGTTAGGGCTGTCATCTGTGCGGGTCCTCGGGGTTAATGCTGTAGCCACAAGCGCCGCTAACAAGTATTCTCGGGGCAAAATGGGGAAACAGTTAAAGTACAGATTCTGGTACTGGGGGTCTGGGTGGGGGCCTGAAGACCCTGCATTTTTAATAAACTCCCAAGTGATGCCACGGCTCCTGGTCCAAGGACAACACTTAGAACCGCGCGGCCCTGCAGGAGGGTTCCTTACCTCCCAGCCCGCTCAAACATTAGAGAAACAGCTGACGATTTGGTGACGAGTAGGTGGGAAGCCAGAGGTGGGAGGGTGGGACTGAGGGCCACAAGGAACAAGCCAGCCCTCCGTCCAACAAAGGGATGTTTCTAGACTGGCTTCATCGGGGTATTATTCACTGAGCAAATTAGCAGGTGACACGTGTGTAGAGAGCAGCGTGGCAAGACCTGCAGCGGTGCCCCGTTCAGATGGCCCCAGTGGGCTGACACGCCCCGGAATGGAAGAGACAGCAAGGACAGGAAAGGACAAGCTGGGGACCAGCCACGCGATTAGCCGGTCGGTGGGCCTCGGACCCCTGCAGGGTCGGGGAAAGGGCCCTACGGCTGTCTTTCCTGACTTCGTCTTCGTCCCTTGTCTGCAACGAGGCGCTTTCAGTAGCCCGTCACCTCCTGCCGTGTTGGCGAAGCACGGAACAGCGGGAGAGGGGGGTTCGCGGCCGCGATCTCCTCCCCGTGCAGGGGCTCGGCCTCTGCTGCTCCCAAACACGCTGCGTTTTCTCTTCGGCGGGAAGGTATTTATCTGCTGGTTTTGCCGTCTCGCTGTTCCGTTCTGGAGCTGGCATTTTCCATCTCGGTGCTCTCTGGTTTGAACCACACTCGTAATTACTGCTGCCTTTGATTCCGTGTTTTCCGGAGGGCTGTCCCCCTCAAACTCTCCGGGGGTGAAAACAACAGCATCGAGTCTTCACGTGAACGTCAGCAGGCGCAGAAACACGGATGCAGAACGAGGGGTGGGCGAGCCAACAAGCGGAGAAACGGGGCCCAGCGGAATGTCTCCCCCTGTCCTTCTCCGGACTTGAGGAGAGAATGAACTCGACCCACCTCTCGCGTGTCAGGGGGAGTCTCGTTCCTAAAGTGCCTTCCTTAAAGTCAAAGCTCTCCGCTGGCGTGTTATTGCTGTGGCAGTTGTCAGCTTGCCATGGTTCTGGCTACTCACCAGCCGGCCAAGGTCACCGAGGCCAAGGTGCCTGGCCACAGCTCTCAGACGGCCTTCCGCGCCTCCCACACCCCTGCTCCAACCTGAGCCATCCTCCGTGTCATCGGGATCGTGTCATCGGGATCGTGTCATCGGGATTGTGTCATCGGGATGGCCTCCTTCCCATTGCCTGACCGAGCCGAGCTCTTCCCCGCGCAGGGCCTCTGACCGGCCTTCGCCCGGCCTGGAATGTGCTCCTGGTCTTCGCCAGGCTCGACGCCATCATTCTTTACTGCTTCCTGGGTCAGATCCTAGATTTCCTTCGGTCCTTGGTCACCTGCTTTTGGAGCACTCTGACCCTCTCAGGATTAGAGCCAATTATTTGTGTGATAATGTCTGTGTCCCCACAAGACAGCGAGAGCACTGACTGTGTCCTTGTCGTATCCGGGACAGTTTGCGAGATTGTAGCACACCTCTGAGTGACCAGGTCCCCAAATCACTGATTAACCAAAAGCCTCTGTAGGAATGATTTCAAAAGTTTATAGCAATTTTTGTTTCAGCGAGGCTATCGAAAATTCAGTCCTCACGACGACAAGGTTTGCTGTCATTTGAATTTGGGGTGCCGTGCGTGTCGGCAGAGTCGAAGGGTTTGTATAACTGTTGCAGTGAGATTTCTGCCTTTCAATTGTAAGAACTTCCAAGTTTGTCCAGTTCTCCTTCTTGTTTTTTAGTCAGTCTTGCTTGTCTTCATTCAGTAGTTCCTTTTTTTTTTTTTTTTGGTGAAAAGGAGAGAAATGCAGTTAATCATTCAGATAGTTTGCAACAAAGGGCTGAACGAAAAAACACCTTTCATGTTACAGCTGCCTGAGTACTCTCTCAGATGCCCTGCAAATGTGCTGTGTGCCCACTCCAATGTCCATTAGCACCACAGGCATTATGAGTCATAGAAAAAGAGAGCAACTGAGCCCCTCTATTGGGTCACCATTTGCAGAAAGAACCCACACAGTCTACCTTGCGGGGTGAAACGGAAGTGTGTTTTGTAGTTCAGATGCCTGAGAATCTCTCAGACGCTCCTCTTTTACAGGCAGGGGGTTTAGCTTTCCCCAAAGGCAAGTTCACTTGTCCAGGGTTTGTGGACGTGAATGGAGAGGTGAAACCTTCATTTGTTGGGATGACATACCTGTGGGGGTGGGGGGGAGCATCACACAGGTGGGTGAGTGCAGATGCATGTGTGGGGACATTCCTGTACAGTACCCATAATCGCGTCATTTCCGGCAAAAGGTAGCACGTTGTTAATTAAATCAAGGAATGGCGCACTGTGCTGGAAGTACTTGAAACGCGTGGAAGAGACAGACGCGTGTACCTTTCACAAAACCCTTAACGAGGTCAAAGAGCTAAAAGAGTGTAAGACAGCTGTCACGTCAAAGAACACCCTGGGTGAAATAACTAGCTATCAAGGTTGTAGATAGTTCACTGAAAATGGTTTCCGGCTATTAATCAATAATTTGGGGTATCGGTCATCAGATATTTTGGGCAATTCATAATTTGCTATTTACAGAGAACCGGCCTTGGTGATGCCTCAGGGCTGTTTATGAATGGTGCTGGCACACAGTGGAGAATCGGTGAACACTGCCCCGTGCTCAGCGTCGCCGTCACAGGCGGTCTGAGGGCCATCCTGGACCACTGCGTACCGCACAGGCCCGAGGCAGGATGGGGTGGCCCTCTCGTGTCCTCAGCCCCACGGGTCTGAGGGGCCCTGAGGGCCTTGAGGGCCCTAGGACTGTTTTCAGCAGGATGGATCGCAAAGGTCGGCCCAGTAATTCGAACCTCTGGACATAATAACATCAACAACGAGCAGCCCTGTTCTGAGCTGGGACGAAGACATCTGAGCTGAAGGAAAACCGAATTTCATTTTTCCTGGCCAGGTTTCCTGTACTCGGTTTTGATTGTCTTGGATAAACATGTTAGAATTTCCAAAGGGGAAAATGGGAACACACCTCAACCAGGGATCCTGTCCTGGGGTGAGCAGAGCATGAGCCTAAATACAGAGCAGACGGAACGAGCCTTGGAAAATGAGATTTCAGATCTAGGGGGCTTCCGGCCCACTGGCGGCTGCAGAGGGCCTGCACGGGCAGCACTGGGCTGGGAAGGACGCTGTTTGGGGGGTTGAATTCGGTTCTAAGTCTTTGGCTTCCTCCCTTCTTGGCGCTTTACTTTTGGTTTTGGGGTTGGGAGATGGACGGTCCTTCCTTCACTTACACGGCGTTGCCCGGGTTTGCTGCCACCGGTGAGGGCCACGCAGTTGTGCCTGATGCCAACCATTTGACCCCTGACCTCCCGGAGCCCCCGGACACAGAGAGGAGGCAGGTATCTAAACAGGCGCTGTTTCATGCAGATTCAAGAAAGGGAATTAAAAGCAAGCCCCCTCAAGTGGCTGCCCAATCAGGTAAGGGCATCGGGGGTGCAGCAGTGAACCCCGTTTGATGCTGGCAGTGAACGTGACTGCCTTCTAGTTCGGGTTCCGCCGTGTACGAGCCGTGTGCCTGCGGGGGAGTCCTGTCGCTCCTGGAGACTCAGTTTCCTCATCTGTGAACGGAGATCATTCCTACCGCCTGCCGTAGTTGGGGGCTGTGTCCCCGCAGGAACCCGATGGCCCACTGCACGACGGGAGATGGCGTAATGAAGGGTCTCCTCCCAGACCCGTGGGCGGGTTTACCGGAGCGGACAAGGGACCGGTGAGAGCTGGATGCCTAGGCCCCCATGGGCCAAAGGGGCCGGGACAGGGACGCTGCAGGCTGTGGGGAGGGGACCCCTGTGACTGGAGCAGCGGGTGACGTAGGCGGAGGAACACAGCTGCCTGGAGTGCAGCCTGGGTGGGGGCGAGCCTGGGAGGTCAGCGCTTTGACCAGGGGGGATTGGAGCCTACATGTACGTCTGTCCCCAAAGCCATGTTGGTAGCGTCACATGCACCGTGCTAGCAGTACTCACGCCACAGCAGGTGGCCAACAGCGCTACAGATCCCACGTCTTCCCCTTGGAGAGCTGGTTGTCACCATTTAGGGCGCACCACCGCCTGGACCTCTTCCTGCCCTTCCCGTGCCCGCGGCTACTTCCTGTTGCATGAATCCAACCAGAGCCTCGGGGTAAGGGAGCAGCTGAGGTGGGGCGCACAGCAGGGTGGAGGGGCGCAGGAGGAGTTGGCTTGGGGAGGGGTGCCCCTCAAAAGGACAGGAACCAGCACAGGTCTTGGGAGTGTTGTGAAAAATTACATAAAGCAGTGACTCCAGCAATGCTTAGTAAACACTGACGTCATGACAGACGAGACCCAGTGTTGCCTAGCAGCTGCCAGCAGCCTCCTACAAGGAAGCCGCTGAGCCCCTTACAAACCGACGGGCTAGGACTCGTCCAATGTCCCACACGGGGCCACTCCCTCTCCTCTCCTGTCCCTGCTCGGACCCTGCTGCCTGGAGCGCAGATGCCCACTCTGGGGCCACAGGGATGACAACTGCCTCCTGGGCTGGTAGCAATGGTGAGAGGCTGGAAAGAGCCTCGTCTCTGAGGGGTTGTCACAGGTAGCAGAAAGCCAGCAGGGCTCATTTTTGTCTTGTTTGCTTGTCCAGAGCTGGGCCAGTGGCTCCCCAGAACCCAAAGGCCGCCTTGTCCTCCCCCATCCTTACCGTGTGGCTTTTGGCCTTACAGTAGGTAGCAAGAGGGCTGGCTGTTCCACCTCGGGCGGTGCACCTGGGAGGCCCTCAGTGCTGGCCAGAGGAGAGTGTCCCATGTCACTAACGCAGCAACTCTTGTTAGAATACCGGGGTCGATGACAAGGGACCGGGTGGGGGACAATTTCTCAGCAAAAGAGAGCCAGACAGATTCTGCTGTCGGAGTTTACCTCTATTCTCACACGGAAGAGCCTAGACTTGTCCAGACCCCGGGAGAAAGGCCAGCAGACAGCTCACTGCTGAGTACACCTGAGGTGGGACTTGGTGGCCTTGGGGACCCGGGTGGCCCCTGGGAAGGGCCGTGAGCTCGGGGGCGCTCCCATGACCCGGCACCCCATCTGTTGGTTACTGACCCTTGTTTTCTCATTTATGAATGCTGATGGCTGTCATGGAGAATAAGTGTAAAAAGACACGTGAAGCACAGCCCCTGGCATTTCACAGTCATCCACGAGTGATACGAGGGCGGGCCGAGAAATTTTGCCTCCATTGGAGTATTTTTTTGGTTTTTTGTTACCTTAGACACATCTGGGTATAACCGGTTCTGTGTGGTCACATGGTCTCTGCCCCCCATCATTGCTGACCCTGCACACGCAGCTGCATGCATCGTTCGCCCCGTGCACATTGAGACGGAAGAGCGTTCAGACCTCCGGTTCCAACAGTCCCGTTGCTGAAACCTTAACGGTTCCTCCCATTGCAACTTGCAGCCAGATGCAAACAGCGTATGGTCACCGGCGTGTTGACGTGGGGACAGTGAGACGCTGGGTGAGGCGCTTCATTTGTGATGAAGAGGAGAAGTCTGCAGTGAAGATAGGATTTCGAAAACAAAAATTTTTTAGGGACAGATCTCAACAACGAGTGCGTCGGTGGACATGTTTTGAAGTGTGTGGTGATTTGTAGATAAATAATGACACAGCTTTGAAAATAAGTGGTGCGGGTCTGTTTCTTTTTTGTTGTTGTTGCATTAAACCTCCCCATTCGTGTCCTGTTTAAGCGGAGGCAGCGTGTATCAGCCTGCCCTCGTACCTCCTGTAGCCTCGGTGGTGCGTGGCCGGGCGAGTGAGCGCGGAGTGAGTCCTCCCGGGCATCCGGGCTGTGCTGGGGCAGAGGCGGCGTGGGAGGGGCACGGACGGGGGCTGGGGTCTTGCGTGTAGCCATGCCACCGATGTGGACAAGGTCATCCCCATCCAGATTCAGTTCCCTTCTCTGAAAACTAACAGGTTGGGGCAGATGGTTACTGTGGGAACATTCAACTCAAATATCATTGTTTCAGGGACTTAAAGGGTAATAAAAGTTCACCATTATGTCCAGATGGTCTGGCGCTCTCCCATCTGACGTGTTTGGGGGGCTCCCTCAGCTGGGACCTGCTGGCTCTCTACCTCATACATGGGGAGCAGCCGTGGCAGGGAACTCCCAGAGAGCTTGGAAGACCCACACCCTCCCCCACCCATTGTGATGAGCGGACTCGATGCTATGGCAGCAGCGGGCACTCCTGAGGTCCCACCCTGATAGAGGCTGAGAATTAAGGATCAGAAAGGAGGAAGAGTGGCTCCCCAGTGCGTAGGGCCTACGAGGGACCAGCCTGGTGAGGGAGCCCACCTCATCCACCCCCAGTTCCTGCAGAAATGGCCAAAGGGAATCGCTTCAAACCGCCTTTTGACAAGGATGGGAGATGGGTGAGAAAGAGGGGACCCCTCTGTTCCCTTTCTCAGGCCCTGCGGGTGTGGTCAGGGGCCCAGACCCAAGTCCAGATCCCCCTTCTGCTGCCTACAGTGACATGACCTGATAAGTCACTCTGCCCAGCCTCAGCTCCTTTGGCTGAGACATGGGTGTCCTGTGGCATCCTTGGGAGGATTCGGGGACATGGCGTGTGTGCAGCGCTCAGCATGCTGACAGCCTGAGCGTGTCGCCGAGTCAGTAACGGCCGCCTACCCTTCCTTGTGTGCCCCCATCGCAGCCGTCCCCGAGCACCCTACGTAGTTTATTGCATTATGCCTATCACTCGTCTCCTGCTGGAACGCAGGCTTCAGAGGGCATGGGATCTCTTGTCCTTCTCATTCACGGTCACATGCACGTGCCTAGACTAGGACCTGGTGCGCAGGGAGCTCTCAGAGGGTGTTCGCTGAAGGAACTCATGCTGTACTAGAAAACTCTAAGCCAGCCCCTTCCCGTGGGCCTGCACGCTGAGCCCCTGGTCTCACAGACTGTGAAACGCACAGAGTCCAGGCACAGGCCCTCCTTTCCGCGTCTGGGTCTTCTCAAACCTGGACCTTTCCAGGTCCGCACTCTTCCCCGACCCCTCTCTTCGGGTGCCACTTACAGAGCCGGGTGGCGCCACCGCTGTTCACCGGCGTTTGCTGGGCCTGTGAGTGTGGGGTCCTAGCCTTGTCTCCTCGTGTGCGTGTGTACATGCATACAGGCGCTCTGCACCCTGCTTCATGCCACAAAGATTCAACGTATGGAAAATATTCGCAACGAAATAGGAAACTATAACTAAAGATTCAGAATAAGAGGCTGAGAATGGGAAAATACATAATATACTCATGTCTAGATGAGGTAATGGAGTATATGCACTCAGCTGTTTGTACAGTGTGGCCAACGTAAGTGCACAGCGGCAAGTTCATAAACTTCATTGTCAGATTTTGGGGACGACGACAGCTCTGAGGGTCATTCCAGAAAAAGAGTTCCAAAACTGCTCTGAAGGGTGGACTAGGCGCTGGCGTCGGTGCACAGCTTCCCCAGGGGAGGACTTCGAAGGTGACTGTAGTGACACTCAGCAGTGAGGTGTGCAGCACTTTTTCTAGGACGGGTTCAGGAACTTAATTGTCCAATCTCATATACGTGTGTGTGTGTGTGTGTGTGTGTGTGTGTGTGTGTACATACACACACACACACACACACACACACTTACATACAGCCTATATGGCTTGCATAGTAGCATTTGAGCAACAAATTTGACTCTGAGTTCCCTGGTGGCCAAAGGAAAATGGGAAATAGTGTAAACTACCTAATGCTAATCAGTTATGAAGAGGAAAACATGTTTTCAGACTAAGTAGCTTTGCCTCTTTCTAAAACCTACAATATCAGTTAGGATTGTGTTTGACTCAATATTATGAAGAGCTGACTACAGTGTCTTAGCCAAACAGGGGTTTGTATTTCTCCAGCAATAATAAATCCAGAAGTAGGCAGTTCGGGGCTGGTACTAGGGCGCCATCAGCGGTCCAGGTTCTTTGCAGCCTTCTCTTCTGACGTCCTTTGTGTGGGGCCATTTAACCCAGATGGGTAAATGGGGGGAAGGTCGAAGGATGGCAAGGCAGAGGCACCTGTCAGCCAAGCCGGCCCCCTCTTACGTGGGAACACATGGCGGGCCCAGAGCCCCACCCTGCAGACTTCTGCTTTGGGCTCCTGGGGTCACATGACCAGTTGGGCTGCAAAGGAGTTTGGGGAGATCTTTTAAACCGGCCGCATTGCCACTCCAGACAGAGACAGGGAGGAAGCGAGAATGAACACCTCATCTCCCACTTTAATCCCAGGAATGTGCGCAGGGCCGGCTCCAGCGGGAGAGACACGGCCTCCCAAAGCCCCTCGAAGTCCCACCTGAGCCTCTGCGGGGGTCCTTTGTGCTGTCCACCCCTGAGAGCAGAGAGCAGGTGGAGCTGATCCCAGAGTTTCCCGGGGTGGGAAAATTAAAGAAATTGTCGGCTTTGACTCAGCCGCAGCCATTTGGGAGGACAGTAATTGCCACATTAGAAGTGACGGTCATTTTGCAGTTGACCTTGCTGGCTGTAATCTGGCTGTTGCTGGGGAGGCAAGACTTTCCCACATGCTTTCACCTTCCCATTTAATATTTTAGTCATTGAGTGATTGAACGCAGCAAAAATTTCACCGCCAACCAGTTAAAAAGCCATATTTCACGCTTACAATATCCAACAGAAGGCTTTATTTCACAGCTATTATGGTATAGCCATTAAATATATATTTTAATGGAGTAAAATTAAAATGCTAGAGCCATTTGGTTTTACAGCGATTTAGTCCATGGACTCGCAGCATACAAATGAAGTCGAGTCACTCGTCACCAGCTGGGTGCCAGGACAGCGCCCACGCCCGGCCCGCGGTCCCCAGCCCCCTGACAGCAGCGCTGACACGGTCACTGCAGGGAGAGGGCGGGCAAGGTGGAGGGTCTGCGTTTGGAGGCCTTCGGAACCATTTGCATCTACTTTAAGAAGTAATCATTTTAAAACATTAGAAACATGTAAGTTGACTCTGAGAAATTTCGGGGCTACATTGTTCAGTGAGGAAAGCAAGGTGGACCATGGTGTGGACCACGGGGCCCAGTCTCTGTAAGGCATTATAAGCAGGTTGCCTAGACGTACCGATCTAAACGGGACAGAGGACACCGGGTCTGTCCCGTTCCAAACGACGTGGGGTCAGCCTCGACTCACGGGGCTACATCAAGGGGTCGGGAGGCGACCCCACATTGTCTGAAACGGGGTCGTGCTGCTGTTCTCTTTCCTGTTTCAAACGGGACGTGTGGTCAGCCTAAATCATAAGTTGCCTCTGCAGGTACAGGTGTTTGTATACGATCAGGTGAGCACGGCGTCATTAATAGTGTCACCTGGCGTGGCAGTGGGGGTGACAGGAAGGAGGAAGTAGCCAAAAGTGACTGTTAAATAAAAAGGTGTTGGTAATTTTTAGAAATCACCTTTATGATATGATCCTGTGTATGAAGTCACCCCAGTACATGGCTACCCATGCATACAGCGACGTTGGGAAAGAGTGACACAATTTCAGGGGACTTTTACTTCCTTCCTTACATTCTTTTTGGTTTGATGTTTCTAAAAACTGTGAGTGTGTCTTACAGCTCTAATCGGAAATAAAGACAATGCCATCGATGCACGTAGTTAAGACACGTTTAAGTGCTGGGAAGCGATGGTGAACACGTGGTTCTCCTGCAGGGCTCCCCTCCTCCATGGGGACCCCACGGCTGCTTCCCTGTGCACCCGCCCATCCCGGGAGCCGGGGCGCGTGAGGCAGAGACGTCTGCGCGGCGGGCGGCGGGCTCGGGTGTCCACACGTGCTTCACGGGAGTTAAAGTTGGGGTGTTCCTGTAAGTTACGTGTCGTGGCTCCGGGGGTGCAGCGATGTCTTTACAGAAGTGGTGTGAGTTGACAGCCCTCGTTCTGCTTCTTCTTGTCCCCGTTCTGCCCTGTGTTTAAGACCACTCCATTGCTTGTCCTCCAGCCCATTGCTTCTCACCGCCGCGGAGGATGCCCCGAGGATCCCTGAGATATGATATAGTCTCCCCACCTTTTCACCTGAGTAGTACCGTATGAAACACTCTTGTGTGGACATGAGACGTGAGCCACCAGAATATATGCGAGAAGGAAGGCGGGAGCAGGGCCGTGCTGCCTGAGCCCAGGGCCACGGGTGTGGGGACAAAGGAGGGGACGGCTGTGAGCAAAAACAGGCCCCGCTCAGTTACTGAGCACCGTGTGAGTGCACGCATTCTCTCTTCTAACCGTATCCACCCTACCAAGCAGGTACGATTATTCCCATTTTACAGGTAAAGAAACTGGGCCTTGGCCTGAGGCCCCTCTTGCAGGAGGGAGAGCGGGGACTGAACACAGGACTGTGGATCTGCAGCTGTGACCCACGCACCCTGTTATGCTTCCTCCCCTGGGCTGGGGTCTTGTCTGCTGTTTGTATTTTACTTTCCCCTCATATGCCTCCCTTAGAGACCCCTACTTCGAAGCCTTTAAGATTTGCTGTTTAAATAAAATTGGGGTGAGCTACCATGGCTGTCCAGTGTCCCCCACATCCTCCTTTAGGAATGAAGGACTCCTACCCCCAGTGATGGAGGTTGGTCCACCGGAAAGAGCTGCCTCCCCAGGTCACCCCCTCTTCCCAGGCAGCCCACATCCAGGGACTGGTCGATGAGGGGTACAGAAGCCAGTCTTCTTGCCCCAACTCAGGACAACTCTGAGCGGCCATCCATGTCCAGGGCTCGGTGGGCTCGGTTGAGGCCTTCGCTGGGACCACCTCCCTCTGCCCAGTCCTGTTCCCTTTCATAGGGTGGGAGCCCCTCTACTGCCCTGCATTCTCTCTACCGCCCTGCATTCTCAGCGGACCCTTCACTGCTCAGCTTCCCTGAGTCTCAGGGTCCCTGCAGGCGTCTGCCTCACCCCTATAAACACAGGCTGGGTGTTTGGCCCCAAAGATGGGGAGCTCCCGGACCAGAAAGATCTCAAGTAACAGATTTCTGTGTTCTCAGAGTGCATCAGCTCACTCCCACGGGCCACACCCTCCCCACCAGGCCCCGGCCAGCAGAGGTGGCCTCTGTAACTTGAAACCACCGGCAGTAATGGCCTTGGGCCATCGCAGGATTTTTTGTCTTGGAAAGAATACTTAAACATGATGCCATTTCCACGCATGCCAGAAGCACCCAGATTGCATTTTAATCACTTTACAGAGGAAGCCCTGATTCTTGGCTCAGAGCGTCAGATGTGTCTGGTTTTAATCAAGGCGTGTGCTGTTTTTCCAGTTCCCCCACATTGGACCAACGCAGAAGATCCCGGAATCCATCACAAGCGCTATGTTGAAAGAGCCCCACAATCCACATTTCTCTCGGCAAATGGAGGGGAAGCTCCCACCAATCTACAAACTCCGGGAAAAGGTGAGTCAGCAGAGCACTCAGGGCCAGACACTTCTTCCTTGGAAAGAACTGTTCCTGAATGCTGGTGGCATCCCCACCTGATCCCCGGAATACTCTCTAGAAGCACCTGCCACCTCCTGGTCCAGGCCCGCCTGCGGACAAGAAGCACTGCCTTTGGGGACAGCTGACATGAACACATACGTTCCGCCTCCCAGGCCAATTCGTGAGCCGCTTCGGCTCGAAGGGGCCGAGGAGAAGCAGGCGGGGGCTGCACGCTGCGCTGACTCCCCTGCCAGCAGGACCGGGGCTCTGGTCTTCTAGGGTCCTTGTCGGCCAGGTGAAGAGCTGGGCCTCGATGTCCTCAACACTCCTTTCCAGCCTGCAATTCCATGAGCCTGTAAAGGTTTCCTTCCTTGCCTCCAAAGGAGGGGTTTTGAAAAAGAATTTTTATGGGTTCTAGCACGTGGGCAACAAGGCTGCGTTTCAAGGCCGTTTGCTGACGCACATGCCTCCCATCTCCGGTGACAGCGTTGCCTCTTACTTGGAGGTTACTGTGCTCCTCCGTCTGCCTTCCACGCTTCTGTAGGCCAGATCTGAAAGTATACTGGGGCTCTGATGGGTACCTCTTCACCTCTCCTCTTCCTCCTCCCCAGCAAGCAGTCAACAACAACTTCCCCTTCTCCGTACACGACAATCGGCACAGCTGTCAGAATTCTGGATACTTCCTTGACTCCGTGAGTATTCCTTTCCAAATTACTAATCAAATGGGGTGCAACATCGGGCCCCTTAATTTTCTGAGATGTGTTGAAGTTAGAGGACTGACCTCAACATTGGAACAATGTAAAACTTAAAGCCCCATAAGGGGCTTTATGTTTACAGGTTTACAGGTTACCAAAAACAAAACAAAACAAAACCAAAAAATGCATGGAGCTCTCAGAGTTCCATGCAGCTGTCAAAGTCCGCAGCAGCCCCCGGACCAAGTCCCTGTGCGTTTCATGCTTCTCCGAGGGGCCTTTCTAGAAGCTGTCTCATTAGTGAGCTTTCTGTGACGTCATGGGAAAGAGGGACTGCCTGTGTGTGTCTGGATGACAGAGCCAGGACCCACAGGACGTGTCAAAGGGATGGAGAGCTGACATACCAGCAAGGACTTCCCGATAGTGGGAGTTGTCTCTGCTCAGAGGGGGCTGAATTTCCCGTCACTGGAGAAGACTGTCACACTCGTTTGTGGTGGTTTAACATGGCACTGGGCAATGGAGCTACGTTACCACCATATAGGTAATGTTAAGTTTTATAGTAGCCACAGTAAGTAAAAAGAAACAGGTGATATTAATTTTTATATATTTTATTTAATCCAGTAATTCCCCAAATTATCAATTCAACGTGTAATCAATTAAAAATTATTGAGACATTTTACACTCCCCCAAATAAGTCTTTAAATCCAGTCTGTACTTTACACGTAAGGAACCTCTGAGTTTGGAAGAGCCATACCTCAAGTGCTCAAGGAGCACGTGTGGCTGGCGGCTATGGAGCTGGACAGGGCAGGGCTCACATGTCGTAGGTGGAGGGTTGTATCACGTGATCTCTGAGAATCCTTACCAAACCTGGAAGTTCATGGTGATGATGATGACGACGATGGTGATGATGTCGATGTCAGTAACACTCGCCATTTATTAAGCATGTGCCATATACTATGTCCGCATATCATTGCATGTATTATATTACAATGACCCTATCCATTAATTACTCTTGTCATCCCCAATTTAGAGATAAGAAAACTGAGAGTCAATGAAGTTCAACAGTTTGCCCAAAGCTACCCTCCCTCTAGGATACAGTATCTAAGCTAAATTGGTTTCACTTAAAACATCTAATTCGCCTCTGCTGTTGAATCTAGAAACAGACTCTCGACTCGGCCTGCTTCTCCAAATGGAATGTTTAAAATTATTTTCTAAACCACCACGGTAACACATGTCCTTCAAAATTTTCAAATAATGAAGAATTATATAAATAAAATTTGCACCCTTGTCTTCCCTCCTCACAATCTCACCTTGGCAATTCACTGGTAATGATTTGGTGGGAATTTGAGAATTTTTGCAATTCATTTGCAAACATACACATGTAACTATAGATCTTATTAATGATATAAGCAGGATGGAACCACATATATTTTATCAGAGGTATGCTAGTCCTATGGAAAGCACTGGAAGCTTTCCAACTTTCTCTATGTCCTGAAATAGTTTATATAATGTGGGAATTTTCAGTTTAATGAAGATTAGATGGAATTTCCCATAAATCTATTTGGGTTTGATATCTTTATTAGAGTAAGTTTTTTTCACTACCTTTTCATTTTCTTTCATGATGATTAATCTATTCAAACTTTCTAGCTGTTCTTGAATAGATTTTGCTATGTGTTTGCCTAAAATTTACCTACTTCATTTTAAATTAATTGGTATAATATTTTTAAAAATACTTGTTTTGCTATTCTTTCAAGTCTTTTTTAGTTGCATGTTTAGTTCATATACTTGCAACTGTTTTGTTAATAAATTCATTAAGTCTATGAATATGTCTCAGATTATTGCTTTGGCTACATTCCAAAGGTTTTTCTAACTAGGGTTTCATTATTGTTTGCTTCCAAAATTGTCAATGATTTAATTTTTGTTTTTGTTTTTTTTAACTAAAAATACTTACAAGAGTGTTTTGAATTTTCTATGTGGTTAGGAGTTTTAGAGATAGTGTTTTCTTTTGAATTTTTACCTGGTTATAATCAAATCAATAGCACATTTTAAATACATGGTAATTTTCAGTGCTAAGAGTTATAATGAGGAAGCCTATGCGCAGAGACCCAAGGGTTCTGCTTGTTCTGCTTCCTTCTTGGGAACCCTCTGGGATGGGAAGGAGTCCAACCTCTTCAGATTTCTCAGAGTGAGAACCATTTACCCACTGAATGCTAGGATGCAGCCAGGGATGGGTAAACTGAGAAGCTACCTGGGGTCCTGGGAGTCCAGGCTGGTTAATAGGCTCTTCCTAGCTGTGGTCTCCTCAGTTCTGCCCTCCATGTCTCTATAAGTCTAGTCCTCTCGGGGTGAACATCTTTGAGAACAATAACAAAACACTTCCAGAGCATTTTGAGTGTTAATTTATAGCCTTCAGTAGGTTGGTGAAGGATAGCTCTTGCAATGGTTGTCATATTGTGCATTTACACATAAGATGTCACATAGCTGATTTTATTGACAACCTTAGAACTGTGTGACCTTGAATATTTTTCTCCTAATCTTCTTGTAATTCTTTCCCAGGGCCTAGGACGTAGGAAGATCTCCCCAGAAAAAAGGCAACACTTTTCAAGAAATTTCAACCTTTGGGCATGTGACTATGCTCCATCTTGTCTTGACGGCTTTTCAAATAACCAGATATCATATGTCTGTCAGGAAGCTCTTATGGCCCCAATTTTTAGACGCTTTCCAAGACATTACAGTGAGATATGGAGCACTTTTAAATTTATTCCTGAGCAAAGCTACGCAGAGTTTTTCCAAAAGAATCCAAAATTAAAGGTCATTATTAATAAAAAGCCCAGTTCTCCACTGGAGCCCTAATCCTTCCAGAAGATTCTTGATGAGTTTTGTACTATTGGTATTTCACTGGAGGTTCCGATCCAGCACTACCAATTAACAGATTTGTTTAGAATTGGAGATGGTATATGGCTCGTCGCTGAGGTGAAGTTCTCTTATAGTGACATCGAGATTAACGTCTTCGCATCGAGAAACCAGAAAGGCAGCAGGTTGCTACTATTCGCACCATTAAGATATTTTTATGATTTTTAATAAGGTTGAAAACTTTCAAGTCCTTATAAAATAAAGATATGTGAGAAACATACACATAAGTGAATGTGTTTTAAATGGAAATGTGTTTAATGAATTTTAAAATTGCCACGTTAACTTTTGGGGAAAATTTTAAAAATTACATAATATATTCTTAGGTTTTCATTTTCAAATTTCAAACACTACAGAGGAAGGAGGAGTTCCCATTGATTTCCCCACATCTCTGATCCTTCTATCCTCAGAAGTAAATTAACCCTTTGCTTTTATTCTCTGCATTTGCAATCACCTAGATGTGCAAAGCTACATGAAAATTTGAACGTAAACTGTGTAACTACACAGTACATTATGTTCTATAACTTTCCTTTGATATTTAACAATGTATTTAGCGTTCTTGCAGTCTCAGTGTGAATAGACTTATTTGCATTTTAAACGGCTACACTGTATTCCCTAATAGGCATGCACCATGTTTTTAAAAATTATCCTCTAATTAATGAGAGTTTGAATTGTTTCTGATTTCTGGCTGTCAGGCCTGGTGCTACATGCACATGCTTGATCAACCTCTCTGGGTGTGTGTTGACATGTGCCTCTGGAGTAATCTCTGAGAAGTTACCTTGTTAGTGTGGATGGGCTGGTGTGCACGGAGTTTTAATAAACCCTCCCAAATGACCTTACTTAGGAAAAGACTGGGCCAATTAAGCTCCTACCAACTGGATCTGTGTATTTCTGCTTCTCCAACACCCCTGAATTAGGTTTTAGCTATTTAAGGATCTTTAAGGACAAAAAATTAGTATCTTGTAATTTTCCTACTTTGCATTTCTCTGATTATGAGTGAGGTTGAGCCTCTTCTTTTCCCACTCGAAGGCCATGTGTAATACCCTTCCTGGAGCTGTGTGATGTCGCCATCGTTCTGCACCCAGAGTCTCTGACTTGTATTTGGATATTTTTTTATAGACGAATTTTAGAATAAGCTTATTAAGTAAATCCATTGGCCATTTGATAAGAATTTCCCTGAATTTAGATATTAATTTATGGGAGAATTGACATTTTCATACCGTGACGTAGTTCTCCATTTATTCAAATCTTAGTTCTTCAGTAAAACTTTATCATTTTCTTCACGTGGGTCTGACGTGTTTCTTTTCTATGTTTATTCCTGCATATTTTGTGACTCTTTTCAATGTTACTTTTTTAAAGTGACGCTTTGAGGGTGGTTTTGCCTGATGTATGTAAATCTTGTATTTTTCACCTGGCTAAACTTTTAATTAATAAACAAACATACCAATTGTAATAAAATAAAAATAAAGTTCTAATGATTTTTCAGTTGACTCCCTTGGATTTTCTATGTAGATGATTATATCCCCTCTGAAAGGGAGCACTCGTCTCTCTCAAGTCCACGTCCCCACACACAGGGTCACATGGCCTCAGCCCCTCCCACAGGTTCTCTGAAAGCACCGCCTCTGACCCTGTGACCTGCGGGAATCCTGTTCTCCAGGGCATTTCCTGCCGCTTCCTTTCCTTCTCCCAGCGTTTCCCACACCTCTGCCTTGCCTCTCTCTGCCCAACAGTCTCTAACAAGAGAGATCCCAAATTCGATTTACTGGAGATGAGATTCAGAAAATTACCAAAAAGGTATTCAGAACCAAATTTGCAATTATGTGAAGGAGGGAGGTGTTGATGGGGGCAGCTCAGCCTCTACTCCTTGAGATTAAAGATGAGGGTATATTTACCATCTATGGAAACACAGATGAAATAACTTGCCCATAAAGCCATTTTTCACTTAATCATTTTCTACATAAAAATATAAACAACACAGTCCAACACTTCACAGTTCAATCCAGTGAACCGAGAACAAAAGAACACGGCACTTTAATGATGGAGGGGAGGTCTTGGGGGGCTCCAGGGTGGATGCCCCAAATATAATAACCCACTTTACAAAATGAAAGTCTGGAATAACTTGGCACAGGATCAGTGACTCACCGTTGTTGGTTCTTTGTTTCAGTGTGTTGTCTTGAACAGAGGAATAAACAGCCAGTTAAAGAAACCCCAACTTACTAATCAATTACGTGCAGGCTTTTATAGATTTCTTCTGCTTTAATGAATTAGACTTGGCCTTGTGCCATGATAGAAATGACTGAGACACTGAAAGCATGGCTGATGGCTTAGTCATAACGTTTTCTGAGTGATGCTGCCTGGTATCCATTCTAGAATGATGCCAGGGAGCTTCAGTGACTTACTGGGGGTGTAACAGGCATGTACGTAACTATTGGGTTTCAATACTCGCAAATGTCAGAACCCAAGGCCCTTAGGCACGACGGTTAGAAGAGCAGGGTGACAATTTCCTGTGTGTAACCAGCTCTTAGGTGCTGCCCAGTCTTAGGCGGAGAAGCACAGGCTCAGTTGGTCTGTTTTGACATTCCTGACTGACATTAAAGATGGCCTTAGCCCTCTCGTTTTGTGGTTGTCTTTGGCCACAGCCATCTCTGTTCTTACGGCTGCACACTGGATTCAGGCATGGTGACTCTGTGTCTCCTTTCATGGCCGACACAACAGCCATTCTAGGAACAACACCCACCTTCCAGGTTAGTGGCCAACTGCAACACCCATTGGACACATCAGTGCTGGCCCTCGGGTCAGGGAGGAAGGATGCTTCACCCAAGTTGACATTTTTTTTTTAACTTACAGAACTGGTACCATATTGAGGACTCCCGGGGGGAGATGGGGGTGGGGGAGGAAGAGCTTGAAATGATAAGCTAAGTATAGGTTTCCCATATGTTCTGCCGAGTTCAGGGAAGCGTCCATGCTGTTATGGTAACACCCTGGGAACCACAAAACAAGCACAAGGAGTCGATTTCTTCCTCCTGGCTCTCTGCTGCCGCCCACAGTCGTTGGTCCTTGTGTGGTGTCTCGGCCGGCGATTGGGGGAGCCCCTCGGCTGGGCTCTGGGCGCTTCTCCGGGTGGGCAGTTCCCAGGCAGACGGGGTGGGGCCCGCGCGAACGCCGCGCCGCGTGGAGGGCTCGCGACGGGCTGCGTAAGTGTGAAACGCTGTGCACCGCCTTCGTAAGTACCTATCAAAACAAACGAAAACATCTCATTTAACACACAGCACTTAAGTAAACACGTTGCAGATAGACCAAAACAACCCCCCAAAATATTAAACAACAAATCAACCCCTTGTCAGAGCCTGACTCACTGAATAAATGGAATGAATAAAGCTGTGACTCGCGCGCTTGACTCCGGCTCCGGGAAACGGTTGGATTTGTTAGGTGTAGCGTGTCATTTCTGCACAGAGCCACCAAAATAGCCTCGCACGCTTTATTCTCTTCTCCCCATCGAACTCAAACAGATTGGCAAGTTCCCTGGCTGGGTAATCCAGGCAAAGAGCTCGTTTTCCTCCCTCTCCCCTCCCCCGGCCCCCACGGGAGGCGGCAGGAAGTGCAGGCCGCGCCTTCTCCTCGGCCTGGGCCTGGGTGTCCTAGGTCCCAGCCGAATGGGTGGCGCTGCTCATCGCCCACGGCCACGCAGCTGCTCGCGGGATCGTCCATGACCGGGAGGACGGCCCTCTCTGCCCAGGACCCCCCTGCTGCTCCCTAGACCCGGAGGAGGAGCAGCGAAACCAAGTTCAACGTGCTCCGGCTGTGTGCACCCTTCACCAGCGCTTCCTTGGCTATGGACCAGCCGTGCATGGCCTTCCCAGGCCTTCTCCATCCAATGCCACTGCGGTTCCGGACGAGGATCGGCGAGCCTCACCGGAGCCCCACGGCAGAAACCGCGTCGCCCCGCCAAAGGGGACTTTGTACTGCAACCGACGCCAGGGGGTCCCTGGTGCTGTAGTGGCTGGGCTTCGGGCTCTCAACGCCGCAGCCTGGGTTCGATTCCCAGCCACAGAACTACCCCCCGCCCCCCAAAACACCAAAATACCACGCCAACATCTGTGCCATCTGGCTCAGCTGGTGCTCAGCCATCTGAGAGTTCGTGCTTTCAGTCAGTCAGGAGAGTTCTGGGTCGAGCAGGCATGTTTGCCACTGGGTCTGGGCTGACGGCCGGCTCATTCCTAATCAGGCTCTGCCCCCGCCGTGCCCCACATGCCCCCTCCCAGTCGGCCGCTCCCTTGGGGCCTCGTTGTGTGGCCCTGTTCTCATGGTGCCAAGTATAAATAAATGTAGCCATGCCCCAACACCTCATGTGTCTACTCTTATTCACTGATTCAGTGACTACTGTTGGAGCCACTGCTGGGGGTACACATGTGAGCACCCCAAAACTCATCCTTGCTCTTAGTGCACCCAATCTAGACTGTCAGATGACGAAACGCAGCACCCCTGTGACAGCGGAGGTGTCAAGCCAAGAGCGCTGATTAAGTGTGGATCAGGCGATAATGCTTTGAAAGGTCATAATTATAATTTTATTAAGCTGTGATCAGGGAGATAAGATAAATGCCATAGAAACGTGTTTAATATTGGATACAGATTATATTACAGAACAATTATGAATTTGTGTTTCTTATGTACATTCAAATTTGGATATGTGTAAGGGCAAAAGCTGAGTCTAATTTTTATCTGCTGGATGAGGAATTGATTTTAATTCTTTCTCTGCTAATTAAAGGAAAATTAGAAAAACAACTATTTACTAAAGCACTAAATACGTTTTGATTACTTATGAATGTAAGCAGTTATTTTGGTTTCATTTATGTACTTGCTGAAAGTGTAATGATAGGCAAAATTAAGAATTAATAGTGTAATGGTGAGGGATTATGGGTTTATCCAGCAGATGGAATGAGGTCGTCATTTCCCCCCCATTTCTCTGGGGACGTGGAGTTTGCCCTGGGGTGAAGTTAGGCAGTGGTTAGTCCCTGCAGGGACAGAGCAGGGCACAGGCTGGGGGACAGGGTGATGAGTGCGGCTGCAGCAGGGATCGGTGCCTGGGGGAGGTGGAGGGACCCCTCCTGCAGGTCTGCTCAGGATGAGGACCAGACGTGCAGGGGAGAAGTGGGGTGATCGCTTGATGGAGGGACAGGAACAGGAACTGGAGGATTATTCTTTTTCCTTAAATCAACAAATGGATCATCTTACAGTCCAGAGGGCAGAGTCTGAATGGAGTCTCGGTGGATAAAGCTCTAAGAGTGGGCCGGGCAGGTTCTTCCAGAAGGTTCTAGGAGAACCCGGCTCCTGTCCCTTTCCAGCTTCTGGAGGTCACCTTGGTTTGCAGCCCTCTCCTACACTGTCAAGGCCGGCGACGCTGGGCTGAGCCCTTCCCACACGGCCACCGGCCACCACTCTGCTTCTGTCTTCAAGTTCCCCTTCCACCATTTTTTTCTTTTCAGGGTTTTCTCTTTGTAGGAGTGGTGCTCTTGGACCAAGGCAAAGAAAGGGACAGACATGGTGGACTGAGGTGGCCAAGGCTGGCGGAGGAGGTAGGCAAGGCTGGCACAGCAGTGGGGGGCTGTGCCCCAGGAAGGGAAGCCGGCTTTTGGGTCGGGGCACGGAGTTACAAGGCCTGGGTGGGTGGGAAGAGATGAGAGAGGACCGGAGTCCCTCTGGCGTGACTGCTTCATCTTAGTGGGGTGGAGGGCAGGTCTCCCTCCAGCTGAGAGTGAGGCACCTGAGAATGTGGGACCTGGGGGAAGGTGGGTGGGGTGTGGAGTCGTCATTTCAGAGGAAGGCTGGGTGGACCCCCCAACTTCAGCAGGCCCAGCCACAACACTTGCCCAGCACACAGAGCATTATCGAAAGGGACTGCCAAAAGAACATTCCAGAAAGACTTGGCAAAGGACAGTTGTGAAGGCTAGTCTTAGCTTACTGGGTGAGAGCACAGCTTTGTCCTCAGCTCAGTCACTGATTATCTTTAATGCCTGGGACAAGTTACCTCTAAGTCTTGGTTTTCACCTCTTTCCTTCTATGGGGGTTAATGCTAGAACCCCCCTCCCAGGACTAAGGTGCATATGAGGAGATGCGCCCAGTGTTTGCCAAGTGCCCGGTGCAGCTCTGTGCGTAGGAGCCCTGGCTGTCTGGAAGGCAGCCTACCGGCACTCGAGTTCAGCCCAGTGACACGAGGCCGACCACACGGACCGCTGGAAGCGGGACAGGGCCGCTGTTTTCTGTCCTGTTTAAAACAGCCGGTCTGGTGAGCCTGCTGGTTACAATTCTCTCGCACCAACAGTGGCTCGCAGTAGTCCCCAGAGAACCGAGGAGCACGGGTCGGCAGTGGGTCTAACGTGGCCATTCCACGCCAGCCCAAAGTCACACGTGCTCCCCCCGCCCGCTCGGACCCGAGCCCCCTAGGTGGTAGGCGTGTGCCTCACCTTTCCCCTGGGAAGGGCGGGCTCACACCCACCCCTTGGCCCCTTCCCCTCGTCGCAGCGCTCGGTTTCCCAGCCGACCGTCCCCAACCACTTCGCGCTAAGGCCCAGGGAATGTTCCGGAAGAGCGGCGGAAAGCAGCGGTGGCAGATGCGCGAGGTTTTCGGCCTCCGGTTTCCAACGAGACGCGCGCTTTCCATTCTGGGGCGCCGGCCGCGCTCCGCTTCACGAACGCTGCGGCAGGGAGGGGACGGGGTGGGTGTACACAGGTGACCACGTTGGGTGGAGGTCACGTTTACGGAAAGGGCCTCCCCGGTTCTTCCGCTCCGAAGATGGATTCCCTTCACTCACTTCTTTAATGGCTGCGATCACAGGCAGAGACGACACGTCCTGCTGTGGACTAAACGTGTGACGGGACGTATTTCCGGGACGTATTTCCCGAGGAGAAGTGCCTGGAGTCACAACCTGTCCCCCCAAGGGCTCTTGGTCAAGGCCGACAACCCCGGTAGGCTTCCAGAGGAACGTGTCACACAACGTGGGCCTCTGAGGGATGTCACAAAGCCTGTGGAGGCGGGGTAGGGGGTGGGCCACCTCCTGTGCTCGGCCACGCCGCGGGGCCGTGGCTCCGCAGAATGCATCACACCCCCCGTCTTTTAAGGCCCCGAGCTCTCCGGGGCTCTGTAAAAAGTCGTGTATGTAACGAGCTGTATCCTTTCCCTTAAATGGCTGTTCATTGTCTTTAAACATTTGGACACCCCACCCCCACCCCCACCCCCCAAAAACCCATGTAAGGTAAAAAACAAGATTTAACCCAAAGAAAGTGAAGGTATGTGATGCCCAAGGAGCAGACTTGAACCTGAAGGGCAGCGCACACTAACGGCCCCATAAAGCCGCCCGGCTGCCCTGCGCCTAATTGCCCGCGGGCGGGCCCTGTGCAGCCGGCGTCTGCTTTCACAGCGCACACAACGTGGACCTGTGTCCATTTACGGGCAAGTCAAAGACCAATAAATAAAAAGTTTAATTTCCTGATTCCCTGAAGTTGATGGGGCTTAGAAAATACCGATCCTTCCAACAATGGTCTTTCAAAAAACCTCGTGTGAGCAGGACCTGGTATCAAATTTCATTGCTCATAAAAGAGAATCAGATAACGCGACGCGAAATAAAGCAGGATACAAAGTACACTGTGCTTCCAGCTCGAAAGCTATCCTCTCCAGGGCCGGGCCGGCGGGTACAATCGTAAGCAGACCTCGTGGTGCCCACGGATTCAGGGACATCGTTTCCCCTGTTTCCTAAATCTCCTGCTGGTGGTTTCACAACAACAGCAACAGACATTCAAACTCCGATCGGTAAAACAATTAGTTAATTGTTTAACAGATGCTTTTACTCAGCAGCTCAGAACAAAGAGCATCACGTGAGGCCTCCAAGGTTACGCAAATCAGCTAAACACCAAGAAGTTCAATGAGGCGTCATAGGACTGAATTTCTTAGCTTTCATCTGGATGGCTGACTCTTACAGATGCCCAAAGTTACTTCCATTAATAAAAAGTAATCCCTCGTCGAGTCCTTCCATTTATTGGATTCTTTTAGGTAATTAATAATACTTAGCAAAGTTCTCCTTAGTAAACATGGTATGGGAAGAGGAAGCGATAAGCTGTGGGTATCCTTCCCACCGCCAGTAAGACAGGGAATGCAAGACCAAGGATAGCCCCTTTCCTCCCGGAGTGCCAGCTCCGGTCGGGTGACATGCAGACAAGCAAAGATGCTTTCAGGAGACAAATGTCCTGCAGCAGGGCTGGCGTTGGACGAATTCCGGACGTCCCATAAGCACGAAAACTCAACAAGTCCCTCCAGACTGGCTCTAGTTCGCTCGTGGTTCCACCTGTTGCTTATAGATATCACCACCTATTTGGTCACCAGAACCCAAGGCCTGGGGTCCGCTGGGACGCCTCCCCCCCTCCCTCTCAGCCCCTGCGTCCTGCTGGTCCACCTTAGAAATGTCTCTTGGATTATTTCTTTCTTTCCATTCCCACTGTCATTGTTCCAGTGTCCCCTCATTGTCAGCATCCTGCTGTCATCGTTTGGCATCTCTTCTTGCTCCCCCTTGTGCCATCAGGCCCAGAGTGATTCTCCTAAAATACACCCAACTGCATGGTGAGCTCGCTTAAACACCCCTGAAGTGTCCCCACCGATGGGTCAAGTTCAACCTTCCTGGCCATGGCTCTTAACCATGTGATGCCAACCTCCACATGCCACCTCCGACCACCCACTTCCTGTGTCACCCACTTCCTGTGTCACCAGCCAGGGCATTGAATGCCTGTCATTTTTCAAGCACGTGGCACTTGTTGACAGCACTGGGTGGGCCCTGGCTCACACTGTTGTCTTTGCCTACAGTGCTGCTCCCCACACCCCACCAGAAGGGGAGAGAGCCTGGAAAAAATCCTATTCATCTGTTGGTCACGGCCCAGGTCCTGTGCCATCCACTCAGGAGCCTGGTACCCTCCAAGCTGCCCCTGGGGCATCTCCTTTTTGATGACAATGCAGCCTGCTCAGGACCAGGATGGAGATCTCCCTCCAGCGGTCCGTGGGCACACCACGAGAGCGTCTAACTACCCACGTGTCCCCTGAAACAGCTGGTGAGTAGTGGTAACCATACCAATGTTTGGTTTCCCGAATCCTAGGCTCTTTTTTAAGAACCGAAAATACTCATTTTTTTTTTAAATAAAAAATCTGAATTAAGACGCGATGTACCCAGATAATTACAGGCAGCAGGAAATTTTCAGATTCAGTGAGGTTGTACTCAGAGAAAGCAATCTGACCACACCTTTCCTGCCTAAGAAAATCCTTTCAGGGTCCCTGATTGTTGCTTCAATGGCTGTTTCCAAGGTTACCAGTGAAATTGAGAGTTTTTTGTTT
>PVJL010005734.1:0-103428 GCA_004026885.1 Lyroderma lyra | reverse complement strand
ATCATTCAAGGCGAAATAAACTAGACAGAAAAAACCAAGAACCATATGAGTTCACTCATATATGGAACACAAAGCTGAAAGCAACAGAGAACAAAAACTCACAGATACGA
This sequence comes from Lyroderma lyra, assembly GCA_004026885.1. Taxonomy (NCBI): domain Eukaryota; kingdom Metazoa; phylum Chordata; class Mammalia; order Chiroptera; family Megadermatidae; genus Lyroderma; species Lyroderma lyra. The sequence goes on along the minus strand of PVJL010005734.1, from coordinate 103,318 downwards.
TCAATAGTTTAGTGGTTAGTGGTTACCTGAGGGTAGGGAGGGAAGGTGGGTGGGAGAGAAGGGACAGGGTCTTAAAGAATGGTGATAGGAAGAGAACTGACTCTGGGTGATGAACACATAACACAACACAAAGATGATGTATTGTAGAATTGTACACCTGGAACCTATGTAATTTTTACTAACCAGTATCACCCCAATAAATTTAACAATAAAAAAAAGTTAATCAAGGACCTGCTGTACTCATATACTACTTCTTTCATGAACTCATTATGTCCTTTGCCTAATTTCCTACCATATGTTTATTTTTTGAATTTTTATTAAAATATAGCTAACATACAATATTGTATCAGTATATCATTCTTACTCAACACTGATATACCTAAAGAAGTGATCGTCACGATCAGTCCAGCAATCATCTGACATTGTACCATACAATCACAATATTATTGACTATATTCCCTATGTTGGACATTATATTCCCAGGACTTATTTGTTTTGTTTTATACCTGGAAATTTGAATTTCTTGCTCCCCTTCACCTTTTAAAAACTTTTCAATTACAGTTGACATTCATTATTATTTTGCACTAATTTCAGGTGTACAGCAGTGTACAGCAGATTAGACATTTATATATTTAAGTGATTGCCCTGATCTGACATCATATAAAGTTATTACAATATTATTGACTATATTCTTTATGTTATACCCTACACCCCCATGACTACTGTGTAACAACCAATTTGCACTTCTTAATCCCTTCCCTTTTTCACCCACCCCTAAACCCCCTCCCATCTGGTAACCACCAAAATATTATCTGTATCTATGAGTTTCTGTTTTGCTTGTTTATTTTGTTCTTTAGATTCCACATATAAGCAAAATCACATTGCATCTGTTTTTCTCTGTCTGACATACTCTACTCAGTGCAATACTCTCCAGATCCATCCATGCCACCACAGATGGCAAGAACTCATTCCCTTACATGGCCAAGCAATATTCCATTGTATATATTGTGCCATCTCCTCTCTATCCATTCATCCATCGATGGATACCTAGGCTGCCTCCACATCTTGGCTATTGTAAACAATGCTGCAATGAACATATGAATGCACATGTGCACTCAATGTAGCATTTTGGGTTTCTCTGGATAAATACCCAGAAGTGGGATTACTGGGTCCCTCTTTGTTTTTGTTATAGACTTTGCTTTAAAGTCTATTTTGATTTGCATAAGTCTTTTTTTTAGCTTCCATTTTCATGAAATATCTTTTCCATCCTTTCACTTTCTTCTCTTTTTATACTTTATTTATTCATTTTGACATTCAGTATTATTTTATATTAATTTCAGGTGTACATGATAGTGGCTAGACATTTATATAATTTAAGATGTGATCCCCTGGCTATTCTAGTATTCACCTGGCAGTATACATAGTTACTACTATATTATTGACTATATTCTTTATGCTTTACTTTATATCCCCAGGACTATGTTGTAACTACCAATTTGTACTTCTTAATCCCTTCACCTTTTGTGCCCTACCCACCAAACTCTACTACCATCTATCACCCTGAGATAAATCTAGTACCCATCTGACACCATACCTAGTTATTACAATATTATTGACTATATTCCTTATCATGAAATATCTTTTTCCATCCCTTTACTTTCAGTCTGTGTGTGTCTTTCTACCTGAAGTGAATCTCTTATAGACAGCATATATAAGAGTCTTGTTTTTTTAAATCCATTCAGCCACCTTATCTTTTGATTGGGGCATTTAATCTATTTACATTTAAAGTAACTGTTGATAGATATGTAGTTATTCTCATTTTATTATTCATATTTTTTATCTCTCTTTTTTGTTTGCCTTAAAGAAGTCTAAAATTCCTTGTAATACTGGTTTGGTAATGATGAACTCCTTTAGCCTTTTCTTGTCTGGGAAGTTCTTTATCTCTTTTGATTCTAAATGATAGCTTTGGTAGGTACAGTAATCTTGGTTGTATTAGGTTCTTGCTTTTCATCACTTGGAATATTTCCTGCCAATCCTTTGTAGCCTGCAAAGTTTCTGTTGAGAAATCAGCTGACAGTCTTAGGAGAGCTCCCTTGTAGGTAACTAACTGCTTTTCTCTTGCTACTTTTAAGATTCTTTCTTTGTCTTTAACCTTTGGCATTTTAATTATAATGTGTGTTGGTGTGGGCTTCTTTGGGTTTATCTTGTTTGGGACTCTGCACTTCCTGGGCTTGTAAATCTATTTCCTTCACCAGGTTAGGGAAGTGTTCTGTCATTATTTCTTCAAATAGGTTTTAAATTCCTTGCTCTCTCTCTTCTGGTACCCCTATGATGTGAATGTTGGTATGCTTGATGTTGTCCCAGAGGCCCCTTAAACTGTCCTCATTTTGGCGGGGGGGCGGATTCTCTTTTCTTTTTGCTGTTCTGTTAGGGTGTTTTCTGCTACCTTATCTTCTAAATTGCTGATTCAGTCCTCTGCTTCATCTAATCTGCCGTTGATTCCCTGTAATGTGTTCTTCATTTCAGTTATTGTATTCTTTATTTCTGACTGTTCTATGTTTGCTTTTCTTTTTTTTTTTGGGGGGGGGGGTTTGGTTCCCTGAGTGGGAATCGAACCCAGGCCATGGCGGTAAGAGCGCTAAAGCCTAGCCACTACATCAGGGAACCCCGTTTTGTGTTTTCTATCTCTGTTTTTATGTTTCCCATCTCTTTGCTGAAGTTCTCCCTGAGATCTTTATAACGTTTTGAACTCTGCATCTGGTATATTGCTGGTCTCCATTCTGTTTAGTTCTTTTTCTGGAGCTGTTCTGTTCTTTTATTTGGTACATGTTTCTTTGTCTCCCCATTTTGGCTGCCTTCCTGTGTTTATTTCTATGTATTAGGTAGGGTTGCTATGCCTTCCAGTCTTAGTAGAGTGGCTTTATGTAGTAGGTGTCCTGTGGAGCCCAGTGGCACAGTCTCCCTGGTCAATAGAGCTGAGTGCACCAGGGGTAGGTATCCCTTGTGTGGGTCATGTGTGCCCTCCTATTGTGGTTGAGCCTTGGTTGCTGTTTGCAAGTCAGTGAGAGGGACCAACCCTTAGGCTAACTGGCTGTGGACTGGCCATGACTATAGTGGAGGAGCTATTGAGTAGGGGCTGACTCTACAGAGCAGAACTTGCTTTAGCAGGGCTTTGGTGCCTGCACAGTCTGCCTTCTGGGTGTGTTGTCCCTAGAGGCAACCAGGTGATGCTCCAGCTGGGTCCAAAGCTGGCCACCAGGAGTTCCAGTCCTGGGGCCTCCTGGCAGGGAATCCACCACAGACCAAGTTCAGCCATAGCCTGTGCTCTGCCCAGAGCCACCTGGCAAGAGCCACAAAGCAATCTGCAGATGGCCACTGCCCACACTGGGCTTGGAGGTGCCTTGAGAGACCAACCCACAAACTAAGGCTGGCTATTGCTAGTGCTGGGCTTAGGGCTGCTCAGTCAGAGGTACATGATATGTTGAAGCCAGATGCTGCTTATTTGGGTTTTGTGAACTTTTGAGAGATTTTTAGGAAAGTTCACAGCATGAGCCAAGACAGGCCATTTGTATAGAAAAGCCTCTGGAAGTGGCTCAGGTGGGCTGGCAATTTGGGTGGGGCAGGGTCTCAAGGAATCACCAGGGCAGAGCATAGAAGTTGTGTTAGCCAGGCTGATGGAGACTCAGATATGGTAGCCATCTATATCTGCATGCCAGGGGGACAGAGGGCTCAACAAAGGAACAATGCCTTCTGCCAGCACTCTGTCTGGGAGACATCTGCCACCCCAGCCCTCATCTTGCAGCCAGACAATTCAGTTCCTCTCCATATGTCCCTGGTGCTGTTCAAGCTGCCGCCTCAGCAATGGAGCTCAGAGTGATTCCATCAGTGAGTAAGTCAGTAGTCAGTCCATGTGTGGGCCCTTTAAGAGGAACACCTGGGACTACAGGTACCCTTGTCTCATTCAGCCACTACTATCTCCACTGGTTTTCACAGCCAGAAACTATGGGTACTTCTCTCCATGGCACTGGAACCTTGGACTGGGGAGCCTTGTGTGGGCTGAGACCTCTTGCTCCTGGGGAGGAATTTCCACAGCTGAGATATCCCTCCTGATTTTTAATGGTCACATGTGTGGAACCAGGCTACACTGCATCTCCATCCCTACTACCAGTCTTGAGGTGGCTTTTTTTCTATGTCCTTAGTTGTAGGGCTTTGGTCCAGAGAGACTTCAGGCAATTCTCAGTGATGGCTGTTCTGTAGTTTAGTTGTAATTTTGATGTGGTTGTGAGGAGGTAAGTACAACATTTACCTACTCCATCTTGACTAGAAATCTGTTCATTTTTTAATAAAATGATTTATAAGGACCTTTATCATACCTATTCACGAATTTATCTGTCTTATATGCTGCAAGTACTTTCCCCAGCATGCACTTTGTGTGTGTATAGTATAGAAGTTTACTTATTTCTATACCACTTACTTAATAAGTTATCCTTTTCTTGTTGCTTTGAAATGCCACGTTTATCACAAGCTAAAGTATAATATATATTTCAGTTTGTTTCTGAGACACGTACTAATAGTTTTTGAACTTATAGTGTTATAGCATCTTTTAATAGCATTTTTTCAATGTTTTCTTGGTAATTCCCACATTTTTATCCTTCAAGATTAACTTGAGAATCACCCTGAATCCATTACATACTTAAGTTTTGAATAAGCATTTTGACTGTCAGAAATAACCATTTCTCTTGTCTTCAGGAATGGGTCTCTGCTTTTGATGACAAATGCTCAGAGCTAGATATGGGATGAAGATAAAACTCATCTTGAGCCACTGAAGAGCCATTTGATAGGGAAGATAGGGCTGGAAGATGAAAATTTTTCCCTTTCTTAAAACCAATTACTGTCTTACCTCTGAGCCATACCCCTGAGGTTTTACACAAAGAAAAGGCTTCTTTGGTGCTAGTGTCATTTCATTGAATTTTTCCCAACTATATTTCATCATATTACCTGCATTTAATATTTGTAAGTCACCTAAAAAGACTTTCAAACTAAAGGCAATGTTAAAAAAAAAAACAACCTACCCCCAGATTAAGGTCAGACTGACTTTCCTTGATCTATCCTGATAGATAATCATTAAAATTCAACATAGGTGACAGTGCCAAAAAGCCTTGTCATGCCATAAAACAACTCACAAGCCTATGGATTCCTGATGAAGTTGGCTCCAAACCAACTTCACATTGTGGGCACATTCAGAAATACTCTAATGTTATGGTAATTTAAGGCCTTTCAGCATCAGGAAATACAGAAACATTAACCTAGAGAGAAAATATCTATGTAAGCTGTGTACCCGGATGTCCTCAAGGCCAAAGCAAAAAGCACAGTAGGGGTGGAGATACGGATCCCTAGGACATTTGTGGTTCTTGGGCCATGTGGAATCACAGTGCCAAAGGGGCAGTCTTATGGGGCGGGAAACACTCAGTCCTTATAAGTGATACCCTTTCATCCTCTAAGTACTGCCAGCTGACAAGAGGTATGAGCGCTCATGGGGAACAACTCTCCAGATGAATAAAAAATCTATCAGTGACCACCAGCAGACTCAAGAGGACCCCTTGGCCAGCCTCACCCTTCCTGCCTTGCTCCCTAAACAGGATGAGGACCACTGCCACCCACAATGCCACTCCTTTCTGTTTCTCAAAGGTCAGCATCTTATCAGACAGAGATGATGAGGAGGGGGTTCTGAGTTCATGAAAATGTTATGAACACGATATGGTGCTCTATAGCTTAAAAAATCCTCCTCTTTCTTCTCCTCTTGAAAAAATTATTTCAATGTCATTAAGGTAATTTTAGTTAACGAAAATACAAGCTTGCCATTTAATCAAAATGGAATATGCAATGTAATCTTCATCAAACATAAAGAATAACTAATGTGAAGGAACAGTGCCTGGCTAAGAATAAACTTTTTTTTTTTCTTTTTACCTCTCGCTCCCTGCCCCAACAACAACAAGTATTTTTTTAGGAAATGCTCAAGGCTAGACTTGGGATGAAGTAAAAATTACCTTGACAAGTGAAGAGTACTTGGGAAAATAAAAGGGGCTTTATAGCTGGTAGTTAAATGAATAAAGGAGGAAAGGAGGTTGCAAATCAAAGGCTCCCTTCCAATACAAGGGAGGGAAGCTGTGGCAGGTGGAGAGAAGTATCAGTAGGGAACTTTATGAACAGGGTTAAAGTCACAAAAAATTCAATGGCTGAAGTACTTTTTATTTATAGATCATTTTCTTTAGATTTAAAAGAATCAAGAATTTTCAATGGTAGTGACAGGGTAGAGTAGAGATTAAGTTAAGTCTACAAAGAAAGTCTTCTGTAAGAAAACTAAAAAATTTTCCAGTAGAATCTGACTACAACAAAATATGAATGAAAAGAGTAAAAATTTAATTCTCAGTATTTGGGTTGAGTGGATCTGCATGGTGCTTACTGGATTGTAAAAAAATATGTCTCATATCTGAAATACTCTGTGCAGAGTAATATCTGAGGCCTCCAGAAGGCATGACTAGAGAGCAAAGTGAAAACTTCCTACTTGTGCTAATTATTCATACCACAGATTTGAGTTTATTTGAAATTATCATCTGTCTAACCAAGTCTAATTAAAATGTCATGCAGGACATGACAATCCTTAGATGTTTAGGGCAACTTTTATGACAAACCTTTGAGCATCCCCCAAAAAAGCAATGACAGTAATTACACAATTGAAAATGCACCAGCATGGCTTATTTTAACATTTAGATATCAAATACCTAATTCTCACTTCTAAAGACCAATATACCACACAAGTCCCGTTTTCAAGTCCCTCTTCAGATTTGCTTTTAAGATATACAAGGGCTGTCCAGAAAGTAGCCAGCCATGTAATATGAAAAATAGAGGCATTTATGGCTGGATTTTTTTCCAGCCAGCCCTCGTACTCTCCTCTCCCTCCCACTAATAAAACGTTCTGTTTTCAAACTAAATTCAACTTTGGTTTTCAAATTTGTTTTTTGATGAATTTCAAAATACATAGTGAAATAGTGAACTCTTCCAAAATCTAGGAATCAAAGGAAGCATTTCTCAATATTTCATAGACTGAGACCATTTTCCCATTTTTATACACAAACGCAAATTTAAGAAGTAAACTGACTTTTTATGTCAAATATAAAATTAAGACAATAGAAATCTGTATTCCCAATTCTCAGAATGCAAAAGATTACTAGGAAAACACTCTTTCAGAATATAATCATTAAAGTTTTGGTAACTTTTATAACCCAAGGCAATTTTAATAGCAAAGTAAATTAACACATTAAATTTAATTCTTCCCTCTTTGATATCCTTTAGGCCAGGGTCAAACAGAGTATGAAATAACTCAACTTTGACTGGTCTGTTAGAAGTGAACCAAAGATCTTGAATCAAAGATCTTGCTCTTTTGCATTATCAATCATTTAATTCCTTCCTGGGGGTGAGGGGACTGAATGAATTTCCAGAAGAAAAATGCTCTTTTTTGGTCTTTTGTCTTAGGTAGGCAGAATGGTGAACTCTTGGGATGCTGGGCACAGACTTCTGTGCCTGGAGGAAACACCCTTCTCCTAATGGCTAATTCCTGGTCCTAACAGTGACTTCCCAACATGATCAAATATTTCCTGAGGGCTCACAGGGGGCACTGAACTCCTAAGACCTCAAACTACAATGTTCTTTTACATGAGGGGTGTCCAACCTTTTGGCTTCCCTGGGCCACAGTGGAAGAAGAATTACACTAACACTAATGATAGCAGATGAGCTTAAAAAAAAAAAAGATCTGTGAATAATTTTCATAATGTTTAAAGAACGTTTATGAATTTATGTTGGGCCACATTCAAAGCAGTCCTGGGCCCCATGCAGTCCACTGGCCACAGGGTGGACAAGCTTGTTTTACAGCTTCCTTTGCATTTTTCACAACTATGTCACCACTTAGTCCTAGAATGCAATGTGGGTAGGTGAGTGCAATAGGACATGAGCATGGGGGCCCTGGCGTTACAAGTGCTGCCTCCTAGGCCTGATGGGTGACACATAAGGAGAGATAGGAAAGGATATTTCTGTATTCGAGTATTAAGACACATAGCAGAGAGACTAGGCCACTGTACAGGAATCCAAGAATGCAAAGGTTCCTCACATTTATGTTAAAGAAACTGCTGGTTCAGCATCTGCCTTAAAAGAATCCCAACAAATGGCTCTGTTTTAATTCACACTGATTTCTAAGAACTGTTAGACAGAAAAAAATAGGTGTGAATGTGTAAAAAATTTATATATATTAATTTATATATACCAAACATTAACATATACTCTATGTATTCAAAATATTATATAACGTACATGACATGTTTGGTCTGGGAAAATAAGAAAAAGGAAGCTAAAACTAAAATTCTAAATGTCTCATCTTGGGAAAAATTTCCCTGGGAGAAATTATTCTCAAGTAAACTCTATCCTCTGAAGTATTCTTAGTATCAATGGTTTACACTGGCTTCTAAAACTTCCTAGTCCACCCAGCTTCTACCTCGCTCTTGTGCAATTTAACAGCAGACATGCCAAGGATGCTTGCAGCTCACTGCTCCTCAGGCAAAGGCTCTTGTCCAGAACTGAACACTATAAACTTGAGACAGGCCCACAGCCACAAGCAAGCAGCCGGGGAAGGGGCGGGGGGGGGGGGGGTCTTTGTGCTGATCTGTGTGTTTGTTTCCTGGGAAGAGTAAAGTGGTAAGAAGGCCAGTGTGGGGAAAGTCAGGGAACAGGAGTCCAAGATGCAGTAGAATAGAAGGAATGGCACCCAGAGAGCTTGGAAACATGAGACCTGGGGAGGCACACCCAGACTACTTCAATTAAAACCATCACTTTGAATCTGTCGCTGTTGATAATCAGAATTTAAACTTCCTAACCCGTCTCACAAACCCCACCACACGGAGGTGCATTTTTCAAGAACAAGACCCTGTCCTACTTAACTTGGCATTTCCCAAATCTCTTGCCCATAAGAGATGCTCAAAAAAAAAACCCAAAAAAACAAAAAACAAAACATACAAACATAACTGGTTGAAGACTCTGTAGGCTCTAAGTATCTTTGTGAATATTTCATTTCCTTGTAGTGAGACTTTTTCACCATGGTGATGACGATGCTTTCTTAGGATGACTAGGCCTGCTGCTGGCCACCAACTGATCCTAGTCTCTCCAGAACAAGTTACAGTGGGAGAGCGGCAGGCTACAGAACTGACAAATGCTAGAGGATACAGAACCATGAAGCTGCTACTCCATCAACAGGATACCACTCAGCACTAAAGGAATTAATACAAGGACAATGCTCACAACAACCTGGATGAATCTTCAAATCATTATGATTAAAAGAAGCCAGACCGAAAAACAAAACAGAACAAAAACAAAGAGTATATATATACATGGCTCCATTCCTATAAAGTTCTAGAAGATGCAAATGAATCCACAGTGACAGAAAGCGGATCAGTTGTTACCTGGGAATGGAGGGAACAGGGAGAGATTACCATTAGGCATGAGGAAACTTGGGGATGATGACAATGATCATTATCTCAACTGTGGGGATGGCTTCTGGGTGCTGAAGTGTCAAAATGCACCCAGATACGTAGTTTAGTGCCTTGACCTTAATAAAGTTGTTACCAAGAAAACAGAAAGGAAGCAATGAAGGGAGGGAGGAAGGTAGGAAGGAAGGAGAGAAAGAGAGAAAAGGAGGAAACCCACTGCTTTGTGAGTCCCCCCTTTCCGGATCGTGTTCACTGAGAGAAAATACTCTGCCTTTTAAGCATCTTCTTTCCTTGCTTGAAGCTGAGTAACAGAAATGTTCACTGCCTTTCCTTACAGAAGTGACTGAGTCAGACCATCTATGATTGTGATGTCCCGTACAACAGCCCTAGCCACATGTCACTACACTTAAATTAGTTAAAATGAAATTTAAAAAAACTTGCTTCCTTAGTTGCATAAACCACATCTGAGGTGTCAACTGCCCTATGTGGCCACCGGCTACTAAACTGGACACACAAAATGGGTATTTTCGTCACAGAGAGTGTGTTGGACAGACAGCTGCTCCACACTTGAAGAGTCCTTGACCTTCAGGAACTAAATAGACAGCTCAGTGTGGTATACACAGAGGTAGAGGAAAGCTGCTTTCCCCCTCATCCACACATGCACAGTTGACTAGCATCTCTCTGGGGTGTTCGGGCAGAGGGAAAAGAACCGGAAGGGCACCGCCCCCTTGGTGAAGCAGGAAGCAGCTGTGTGGATGCCCGGATGCAAGGTGCAGAGCCTGCTGTTCAGGTTGGGGCGATGTGGGAAATCTGAGGGGGGGCCTCCTGCAGTGACAGGGACTTTTCATTCTCATCATGCACTTACTCATGCAAGCAGCCAGCATCTAGACATGCTCCATACAGTCACTGTGCCACATGGGCACAGGAACTGGCCAGTGGCCGAGGCAGTGGGAACAACATGCAGGGGGGCAGAAGAAATTGGAAGAGCAGTGGAGCAGGGCGCAGAGGAGGTGGGGCAAAGCCAGGCCCCAGAGGTGTTCAAGCAGATGCGCATCCCCTCCTGAAAGAAGCGCATCCCCTCCTGAAAGTGTCCTTTTCTCTGTCTACTCGAAGTAGTCCCTGTCCCTACCTTCCACTCTCCATCCCATGCCCCCATTTTGTCACTATCTGAATATATGGCAATGTCTCCCCCACCCCCGCCCCCACCCCAGTACCTCCCCACTTGAGTGCCTGCCCCAGGACAGCAGGGACCGAAATCCTGACAGGATGCAGCCAATCCTGGTACTCAGAACGCTTTGTTGAATAAGTCACTGGGAGAGGAAGAGAAGGAAGTGTGATCTGCTTCCATAAAAGGGCACTCTGGCTGGAGTAGGGATGGGAGAGAAGAGACATGGCTGGGGAGATCAGTGTGATAGTGGTGACTGGAACCAGAAAGGTGGCAATTAAGATAGAAAAAACAAACAAACAAACAAAAACAACGTATATTAAAACAAAATTCCAAAAGAATGAGCAGAATTTGGTGAACATGGACATGGGAGGTGATAAGGATGACCCCAGGGTCCTAACTTTTAACAGGAAACAGGAAACAAACACCTGTAAAGTCACCCCAGGCAGCACTCCTGGTTTGTCTGTTGTAGTTATCTTTTCACACATTAATGGGTCATCCTCCCACTCTCATAATAAATGGGGCCATGAGAAAAGGAACCCTGCTCACACTTATGTGTCCCCTCCCCAACATCCATCTAGCACACAGTAAGTATTTAAGAGACTCTGAGATGCACTTGACATCACCTCTGGGGGCTTCCTGCAAAATAACTGGCCTGTGATGTCACAGTCGTGAAGGTCGTGAAAAGCAGCAAGTGAGGAACCGATCCAGAAGAGAGGGGACAAAAGGAACATGGAAGACTCCTGGGGTCTCAGCAGAGCGTCAGGAAGGGATGGAGAAAGAGTAATGTGGGAAAATGTTCACTCTTAGAAATCTGGGTGGAAGGTATGATTTTTGCAATCTTTCTATAAAGTGTATAGAAAAACCTAAAAATAAAAAACGAGACATTAAATTTAATTTAGAAACCCTAGTTTTGGATGAACTAATGTGTACCAGTCTTTGACCCTGCTATCTTAAGTACTACCCCAGGCCCCAGGGGGTTCCTGCCAGGACGGCTTTCACAACAAAGCAGGCCTCTTCCTCAAGTCCTTCGCTCTGGCTGGGGAGCACCTCCACTCACTCTTCTTCATCTACTTCTTTCCCATTTTGGGGAGCGATTTTGTTGCACTTTTGCTGACTCTGGTACAGCTAAGACGGACCAACATTTTGGAAGCAAACAGGAAAGAAGATGCTCAGGCCACCAAATCTTAATGGCTTTGTCTAAAACAATTTTTAAAAACTGCTCTTCATATTACAACACAGCAGAAGAAATCACATACCTTGTCCAAGTGGTGGTGAATTTATTAGAAAAACTTTTGATTTAATATATTAATTTTCTTATGAAGAAAAGGTAAAATGATCTCTTAGGATTAAGGTTCCCCACTCCCAGCTTAATCCTATCCAAATGCTCTTGTACAAAATGGATTACTTTTACATAACTAGAAAATAATAGTTTGGGGTCAAATTTCCCTCCAGTTGGATGTTTTCCTTATACACCACTAAATGCCACAATGTCAGCAAATAACCACATATACGTCTCTTCAACAACACACCCACTTGAGCTACTTGGGGGAGTGTTGCTAGTAGTTTCTTCAGAGCAAAGAAGATTTTAAGGCAAATGATGGCTACTAAACTCACCTTGTCTCTCAAACCTTGTTTTGCCTCCTGTAAGTGCTTAATCACTGCAAAGAGAGCTCTTTGTAGCCCAGGAAAACAGAGCACACGGGGGCCTCTGCTTGCTCCCCACTCACATTACACTGAGCAACTCTGCAGAGGAGCATCTATTCACTCTCCAGCCATCTCAGTCAACTGCCCATTCCCAACCTTCCTTTCTAATGGGAAAGAATTTGGTGGATTTTAAACTCTTTCAGGATTTTTAAGGCCTCTGTAGAAATGACAGAAGCCAGCAATAGGTCCAATAGCTCTGCAAGCTTGAGCAGGACTGACTGGTCTCGATTCCAAGGGCACAACCTGCCTCAGAGACTGAGATGCCCAGTGCTTGCCAACTAAAGCTGTCCCACAAATCCATCATGGTGCTCCTTCCTCCCTGACTCTGCTACATGTGCCTTAACACAACTCCCCAGCAAAACAACAGCCAGCAATGGGACTGGCACTTGAGATGAAAGCGACTTGCCACATCTGGCAACCCATTCACTTTACAAAGCCAGCCACTGCAGCCAGAGAGGGGGGACCATTCGGCCCCCAAAGGCAAGGCTGGTGGCACTCAAGCCTATAACTGAGGACTCCAGGGCTTGGGCCCTCCCCGTGGACCCCACTATCTCTAGCTACCATCACTACTATTGAATGAGCCACCCCGGTACCAGAACATACTTGCAATCTCTTGCTGCGGTTATTATGGGCAAGAAGTAGAGGACAGGGTTGTTTGCTCTGCTTAAGCCTTTAAAAAAAATCTGCAGGTTCTGTCTGCTCAGAAGGATGCAGGCAGCTCAGGTTACCCAGCCCTGACTAAGCCTTCTTGAGCAGAGTGGCGAGGATGCAGGAGCTACTCTGCAACATAAACATGCCTTCAGCCTGACATACCAGCTCTGTTACCAGATACATATCTGTGATCTCAATTTCTGCCTAGAAAAAGAGGCTGATCCACAGAGCGTGGTGGTCTTTGCCACAAAAACTAAAATTGAATGTCTGCTGAGTATCATGAATGAGCTAGAATGCCAAATGGTTAGAGAATTTGGCCCTTTTCTTTAGTTATACATCACTTGAGATCTTTCTAAGGGTGGACATCTATCACATCTAATCGCAGACATGATGCTGGCTAGGCAAGCATTTGTTTGCCTCGTGGCTCTCTGCTCAGGAAGCTTGGGCAGCTTCTCCTAACAGCTGGGGCAATGGTGGGTCCCGGCCTCAAAGGCAGTCTCCTCCAAACCACACGCATCCCCACCTCCCGCCCCCAACTCTTAGTCCAGAGGAGTGTAGTTGGAAGGCCAGAAGTATACTCGCTAAGCTTGACCTGCAGAGAGCAGAGCAGAGCCATAATCTATGCAGAGTTAATTCTTAAGCTAGAAGGGTGATAATTTTTCGCCTTAAGGTTATCCATCTTGGTTTTCCCTTTTCAGTTCATCCTCATCTACTGTGTTCATCACACAGATACAGATGAAAGAAAACAAACCTACCTGACACTTCTTGGCAATTCTTTGATGCCTGAGGTTTCAAACGACTGCCGAGAGGTATCACAGAGGTGGAGGGCTCTGCCAAGAACTAGAGGGGACAGCCATAGCGCTATGTATCGGCAAGGGGAGCCCCAGGACTGCAGTCCTCTGGGGGAGTAGTTCTCTGATCTCCCACAGCAGCATGACATGGAAGGAAGAGCCAAGGCCAGAAATCAGGGCAAAATGGGTCCTCACCTGGCTCTCCGAGGGCATGTGACCTTGGTCCAGGCCTCCCATCTGACTTCACAGAGCCAGTTCTTACTCCAGTAAATGGCTAGGGCCACTCTTAGCTCTAAAATCCTATGAGTTCTTGCATTCCCATTAGAGTTTTAAAATGGTTTCTTGACAGATGCATGAAACCCAAAAGCAAAATAAATTACTCTAAGTAGGAATAATACAAGGCATTGTTAATTTTTATAAATATGCTTTAAACTGAACTAGGGCATAAACCACTCTGGTTCAAGAAAAAGGCAAAATACTGAAACAATCTTCTATTTCAATGGCAAAGGCAAGAATGAGTTCAGCCAAATTAACTGAAAAGGAATTTAGCTCATTTAATAGGAAACTTCTTATTCACAAATCAAAGAGCATCACCTAATGACTAGAATAACAGGATGTCAGAGCTTAGCAATCTAGCTCATTTGACTGATGGAAAATCAAAATGCAGACGAGGCAGAAGATGTGGACAAGGTCACAGAGGCAAAGCAGGGACAGGAATTCATATTCCCTGAATTTGCTATGGTCTGGAACATATTTAGTGTGATGGTAAATAAAGTTAAGTGGTATTCCCTACAATGCACAATTCTAACTGGTTCACAAATAAGTGATTTCCAGGTTATAGAGATATCCTAGAACACAGATATTTCAAATTTCTACTTTTAGCTCCTCAGAAGCCAGACTAGAACTTCTCAGCCTTTTCCACATAAAGCTAACAATCTTCCAAAATGAGGAAACCGCAGCGTAATGAAATCACCTCCAGAAAAGAAACCTGGGGTCTTTCACCTGGTACCATAGGAGCAGCCTAACTGTGTGGCTTTAGTTATGTGTTTACATCAATTATTAAGTTGACCCATGTCACAGATCTTCTAAACATTGGATTAGAAACAAGAAAAAGGTCTTTTGACAATAAACCTCTTCCCTCTGCAGAACCACAAAACCAGAAATTCCTTTTCTGTGAGGGTTTAGAATTGCAATAACCAGAGATAGTAATTGGGGTCTAGGAAACTGATTTGTGAAACATACACAAAAGCAAAAAGAACTGCAGTTTGGAATGAGCGATGGCTATGGAGGGGAGCCCGAGGCCTGGCCCGAGGTTAGGGGCTGTTCAAGTTGCAAGCTTCCCCGGTGATGCCAGGTGGCTCAGGGGTCTGGGCTTAGGACTCTGGGCTGGTGCAGCAGGCGAGGAGGAAAGGGGAGCCAGGACTTAAACCCTGGGCCGCGCTAGGGGCTCTGGGGCGTTTGGGGCAGCGCTGGGAGGGGCGGGCTGGGTCCCCGGGCGGGGCTGAGGCATCCCCGGGCGGGGCGGGGAATACGCGGTCCCCGGGCGGGTCCCCGGCGCGGCCGGCCCACGCACCTCCTCGGCCTGCTTGCGCAGCGCCTTCTCGCGCTCGTACTGGGTGAGCAGCTGCTCGTTGTCCTCGCGCAGCAGCTCCAGCTCCACCTCATGCTCCTGGTTCTCGCTGAGCACCGAGTCCAGGTTCTCGAGAACGTTGACCACGAGCGGCATGAGCTCCTTGACCACCTCCTCGTCGTAGCAATGGATGAGACGCTCGAACTCGCGATAGATGGAGCCCGCCAGGCCCGACACTCGCTCCGACATCACAGAGCCCGAGCAGTAGTCATCCTGATACACCACCACACCGCCGCCCTCGTCCATCTGGATATCCATCATCGCGGCCACTGCCGCCGCCAGCGCGGCCCGCTATCTGCCGGCGCTCCCGCCCCGGCTTCCCGTAGTCCACGGCCCGTCGCCTCTGCCGCAGCCGCTGTAGCCTCAGGGCTCAGCCGCCGCCGTCCCTGCTGGTGCTGATGCTGCGCCCGTCACTCACCGCCCGGAAGTCCCGCCGCCCGGAAGTCCCGCCTGCAGAGCAGAGTGGGTGGGGCCCGCCGGTCTCCCCGCCACCCCACGGCGCCGCGCCACTAGGGGTCGCAGGGGCCGTGACGTACGAGAAAGCTGGTCTCTGGGCAGGGAGCTCTGCTGCGCCGGGAAGGGAGTTCTTCCGGTCAGGCTTGTCAGTGCTGCTACCCGCTAGCGTCACTCACCTTTGACGAGTTCCCGCCCGGTCCCAGACACCGGCCCGGACTTCTAAAGTGACTTAGCCTACGTGTATGCCCCCGAAGCATACATAGACGACTGTGTACGATTTAGAGACAAACAAGCATCCATGCGCTCACCCTCCGCTACCGAGAAATGGACATTGTATTTGTGAGCCCCTCCAGAGGTGAGGTGACTATGGTGCTGACCTGGTTAAGTATTTTTTATTTATCTTAATAGTTTTACTACACAGTAGTGCATACTCCCACACAGTAAGCATTCCGAGTTTCTCTTCAGATAGTGCCTCTACCATTCACTGTCTCTCCTGAGATTCCTGTTAAATGCAAGTTGTCCATCTCATCCTAAAATCCAGTAACAACCTTTCATTTAGTCCACTTTGATGTCTTGCAATTTGTGTAACTTCTTCAGGTTTTCCCAGTTTCATTTCAGGTACGTCATCTATTTAACCCATCCACTGAGTTTTATTTATTTATTTTGCCTTTTTTTTTTTTTTGTATGTGGGTAGCTCTCTAGATGGGAGTCGAACCCGGGCCGCAGCACTGATAGCACCGGAGCCTTAAGCCACTACACCACCAGAGAACTCCCGAGTTTTATTTATTTTTTTTGTTTTTTTTTCTTGTTGGTATGTGGGTAGCTCCCTGACTGGGAATCGAACCCAGGCCGCAGCGCTGACGGCACCCGCACCGAAGCCTTAAGCCGCTACACCATCAGGAAACTCCCTGAGTTTTAAATTGTAATGGTTATATTTTAAATTTCTAATTGTCCTACTTGATTTTCTTACACAATGAACCCAAGACTTAACACTTTCAACTTGCAGGCCACACTAGTAGTGTGAACTCTGATTAAAAAAACAAAACTCATTAGTGACAGTTTAATGCTCTCACCCCTGCCTTTCACCTAGTGAAAAGCTTCAAGGGCACTTCATCCTGATAGGGACCCCCTTATCCTAATCTGATTGCACCAAATCAGTGAACTTTCCCACAGGTGATGCCCTAAACACTATTGCACACATTTTCCCCTTGCAGCCTAATTTGCAGTATGGATGCTCACCCATCCACTAAACGATAAACTTAAGTTTCAGTCTGATTCAGATTGTCTGGGTTTTGATCCTAGCTAAGTACATTAATCAAACTTAGTTTCATTTCTAAACCCATAAAACAGCTTTAAAATATTACCAACCTACTAGGGATGTTGTAAAGTAAACTAATCATGAAAGGGGCTTAGCATCACCTCTAGCAAATAGGAAGCATGCGGTAAATGTTATGTAGAATTGTTAGTTTAATGTCCTCAAAATGAGCCAAGACAAACAGATGAAATGTTTTTTTCCTGGTGTGCAAGTTACAGAGCAAGCTGTGAATGTTTTGAGGAATGTTTAAGGCTTTGGCCTTAGGCTTTTTTCAGAAATTTGACCTCTTTTTATTCCTAAAGTAGTCAACACAGTAGGGCAGGCCCCACTACCACAAGAGGCCAATGACTTGGCTATAAACTTTATTAGTTTTTATTACTAACATGATTAGACAGATTTGTTCCTTTAATATGGTTCAAACAAAATGAAGTTTTAACAAGATATGCTGGATAATTACTTAGAATCCCACTAGAACACTCTTGAGAGCTCAACATAACTGAATTAGAACTTATTTTTGGGGGGATGGTGGGGGTAGTTTCCTGGCTGGGAATCGAACCCAGGCCACAGTGTTGAGAGCGCTGAAGCCTAGCCACTACACCACCAGGGAACCACAAATTAGAAATTCTTAATTTACTTAATAAGCTTCCTTTTAGGTTTGTAAAGATAATTTGGAATAGAACTTTTATCTCATTGCAAGACTCTAAAATTCTAAGATCAACACACAGGTTTCAAAGTTCTACTTTCATTTTGAAATATCTGCTCCTAATGCCTGCTAAAAAGTCTCCTAGGTCCATGTAATGTCCCTCATTTCTTCCTAAGGTTGAATTTTAGATAGCACTTTGTAGTCACACATAAAACAGTAGTATTTCATTGATGAGCTCCAAGAACGCTAAGGATTAAGAACATAATGGATTCAGAAGAAATGAACTGGATAACAAAGGAAGGGGTATATACATCCTTGTAAGTTCTGATTCACAAAGATAATAGAACAAAAGTTACGCTTTGTCAAAGGAACCAGTGTTATTTCTGGATATGGCACAGGACTTGAAGTGGCAACCCATTTGTTATTTACCCCCTCACCATAAAACACAAATGGAACCACCTTGGTCCTTTCAGACTTAGCCATTGCCTCACCGCTGGAGACAAATAGGTTGTCACACTCTGAGACCTCAGGGCTTACTTGCAGTTGGAGATGCTGCTACAAATAGGCAATGTAATACTGCCAGAGCCTAATCCAGTTCTTGGAACAAGCTCTGCACTCCCAAACATATCTGCCGATAAAAAAATTAAGACTGTGGCAGGTATCCCATGTTGGGTTTCTTTCAAAAGTGCTATCCTGGTAGTCAGCCCCGACCAAGTAGGCAAAATAGTGTGGAGCTTCCTATAGGGGAACTTTCCAGGTGGGCAGTATGATAAGTTTCATCATCCTGAACCCACATTATGCATATAAGGATATTAAGATTGCTGTAGAGGGGTTCCCTAGTGATGTAGTGGCTAGGCTTTGGTGCTCTCAATGCCTTGGCCTGGGTTCGATTCCCAGCCAGGGAACCCCCACAAAAAAGAACAAAACAAAGATTGCCGTAGGACATGTGAGGGTAGGCTGATAAATTTTGCTTCCACTGTAATATTTTTGTTATATTAGATATATGTGGATATACTGGTTCTATGTAGTCACACACTATCTCCCCTCCATCATTCTCGACCATGCACACACAGATGCTGACATTTTTTACCCAGTGCACATCAAAATGAGTGTTCAGGTGTTTGGTTTAGCCTGCTGTTGCTGAACTTTTTTTTTTTTTGGTGGTTCCCTGGCTGGCAATCAAACCTAGACTGCGGCGTTGAGAGCGTCGAAGCCTAGCCACTACACCCACTACTGAATTCTTAATAGCGGAGAAAGTTCCTCCACTGAAATTCATAGACAAATGCCAGCCATTTATGGTGATCATTATGTTGATGTGAGCACAGTAAGACACTAGGTAAGGCGGTTCAATGATGAAGTGGGGCAGATCTGAGTGACAGACCACAAAGCAAAAGGCCTGACTGCTAGTGATCAGCTTCATCAAGACCATGGAAGTATACTGAAGTGTGTGATTTTGTAGAAAAATAATTATACAGCTTTGAAAATAAATGATATAGGTGTATTTTCTTTATTTCATTAAAATATCTTTTCCTTTTTTTTTTTTTTTGGTGGTTCCCTAGTTGGGAATTGAACCCAGGCCATGGCATTGAGAGTGTGGGAGCCTAGCTCACTACACCACCAGGGAACCCCTCATGTTCTATTTAAATAGAGGCAAAACTTATCAGCCCACCCTTATAGGAAAATAGCTAATATATAAGGAAAGTTTAATTTGTGCTTTAAAGGGCTTGAAGCTACAGGCAAACTCTAATAGCCCAGCACCTTATCTACTCATTACAAGGCTTGTCACTGGAGTTTCAAAGCCAACTCAGAGGCAAGCCCAATACCTTCAGTTCTTTAGGAAAACAAGTGGTGGAAGAGAAAAAAAGCATCATTAACTTATAGAAATTGAAAAGAACACTCGCATATTCCTGCTCATTCTACTCAAAGCTAAGTCTTTGGTTTTCAAATTAAAAAAAAAAATCTAAATCCACAAACTTTAATTTGGGCATCCTCTAGCTTAGAAGAAAAGGCAAACTCCTTCACCAATAAAGGGAAGGAGCAGCGGTCAGGCACTTTGGAGTACAGATACTGAGGAAAACGTGTATGTACACATACACACAGATACAAACACACACAACTAATAGGCAAAGACTCTGTTTACATGATTGCTAAGTTTAATTAAACTGTTATACCCAATTCTGCCTTGAAAAAATAACAAAATGTCGCTATCAAAGTTACACTGTGATGTGAGTAGAGGTCTGTTGTTTTTGATACAGCTTTAGAAAAATGTTGGCACCAAATGCACATAAAAAGTTTTTAAGGCTTAATAAAAATACAGACTGGTAATTTCTCAATGCAGCTTAGAGTTTAAGAACATGATGCGAAGAGTTAACAAATCTTCCAAATACAGGCAGTCCCAATGTATGGAGCATTTTCCAAATACATATCACCCTTATCTGGACTCATATAAGCAAGATACTCATCCTCTACTTCTCCTGGTGCCTAGACTACCCAGGCACTCTAACTTCACTACTACAGCTCTAGGGAGGGAAAGGTGGGGAAGATGGGGAGAAAGGTAGGTAGGGAATTGTCACTGTTGCCCAGAGGCTCTTGCTACATAGCTCGTTTTCCTCATTCCCCCAGGCCTCTCTTCCCATCTCTAGTTTCCTTTGGCTCCACCCCAGAAATCCCTGCCAGGCAACAGAACTAGTGAGCTCTATCTCTCATTTGGGTGACAGTGAGGGTGGGGACGAACCCACAAGGGCCAGCACTTCAATGTCAGGATTCCACTTGGCAAACCGATTTGGAATTCATGTATCATTTTCTTGTATATTTAAAAAACAGAACAAAACAGTTAGAAATGGTAGTTAATTTCCACCACTGTAAGTTAAACAAGATCGTGTGTTTGGGTTTAAAAGCTAACCATTTATGACATTTTTTAATGGGGAATAAATGCTCTGAATTACAAACAACTTTCTTATTAACTACCATTGGAAGAATGGAGACAGGAAGTACTTAATAGTCACATGGAATGAATGTTTCTTGGC
The DNA here is from genome assembly GCA_004026885.1 of Lyroderma lyra. Classification (NCBI taxonomy): domain Eukaryota; kingdom Metazoa; phylum Chordata; class Mammalia; order Chiroptera; family Megadermatidae; genus Lyroderma; species Lyroderma lyra. Next base: position 82,401 of record PVJL010005734.1, on the reverse strand, counting down.
TCCAAAGTCAGCAGGGCAACTGAAAGGAGGGACTCTTTGGTTGACAAAGCCACATGCAGATCCCCTTAATGTGCTGTATGTTAAGTGGGGCTTGGCAGGCAGCTCCTGCAGGCACTTAGTGTCTCAGCCAGCCACGGTAAGTATAACTAAACACAGTTGTTGCTTTTTCTGATTATAGTAATGATGAAGCCATTTCTAGCACCTGGCATTACCTCTGTAGGCACTCATAACAGCCACTATCACACAAACCTTCTCCTCCTCTGTTAACTGTTGGTCCAGCAGGAGTGCAAAGACTGTAGCTTTTAGGAAGCTGAATGGGAGAAGCTTCTGCCTGACATAAAGCAACATGACTCTTGCCATCCCATTATGTAAGTTGGCAAATACCATGGAATTGGCCAGTTGAAGTTTTGCTGTCAAACTAGTTTATCTCTTGGTCTAAGGTCTCCAAGTCTCTTTTGGAACCCGAATGTGGTCCAGAGGTTTTGCAAAGCTTTATAAAGGGTGGCCCGAGCAAACTTCTTCCTCTTTGGTGTACCTGAGCAACTGGCTTTTCCTAGACAAGTGTCAGAAACAGACCAGTCAGCAGTCACTTATGTAAAGCTGGTATTTTAGAATAGCTCTTAGGTATTATTAAAGGATTCAAACCTAAGAACCCAAGGTTCTCAAGCATCTCTCCTCAATGTCGACAGGAATACAGACAGACACATGAAGGACTTAAATAATCCCATTACCTGGATGTATGTGGATAGAGTGGTCATCTTGCTAAGTCAGTGGGCCATGCAGATAGAGGAACTGTCCATATTACTGGTGAAGAGCAAAGCCCAAGACTTAAGGATGAGAGGAAAAAAGGAACAATTCATAAAAAACGAGTCTGTGAAGAGACCAAGACCAGTTCCTTGTGAGTGAAAGGCAGATTCCCATCAGAGGATCGGGGGATAAAATCTCTCCATAAAAGAAGACTGAGAACTTCTTAGGTTTGGTTGACAGCTGCCAAGGAAAAGCAATAAAGATGTTTCAAGAAAACATTGCTGAATACACTGGGGCTGAGTGAAAAGGAGGCCTGCGGGTTTAGCAGCGGTTGTCCCAGAAATGGAGACGGTATCCACAAAGGGTAAACAGCATCATTAGGAACTGAGGGAATCTATCCAGAGACACCCAGTAGTGCTTCAGCTTATGTCTAATGCACAGGTTGTTTCTGGCTTAATTTCAAAGGCTCTGAACTCTGATACTGTGTTAAGTGATTCCTAGATACCCAATTGGCTGGCAGATCACCAAAGCCACAAGGATGTGGAAGATCCCACTTCATCAGGACCCACTGTGGCCTTGCACCAGCTCCCCACATGGCCTGTCGTAGAGTTCCTCTCATATCCAGAATTACAAATGCGCATTCACCAGGGAGTCACATTTTTATCCCCACAAAGGTGTGTCTCTTGGCAGTCTGGAGGGCGAGGTCCTCTGTGGCTCTCGTGGTGGCAATGGAGCCTGAGCGGTGGCTTCAGATATACAACAGACCCTCTCCCCACCCCTGGTTCCTTTGGGCTAAATGAAACTATTGTATTTGAAATCCTATCTCAAGTTTCTTGTATAGCTACCGGGGAAGCAACAGCTTCTCTAGTAGAAGGAGATGCTGGATTTGCCTCCAGGTGGGTTCAGGACTTTGTTGTGAGATCGAGGCCGTGGGCCCAACCTGGGCTCATGGCTGTCAACCAGAGGCGTGGGCTGGGGCTCCTGCGCATGGTCCACTTCTCTCAGGCCGCCTTTCTCACCCGGTTCTTCTCTGGGCAAGGTGCTCATTCCAGCTGTGGGACAAAGTCAGCAAACCATCCCATTAGAGGCTCCTCATTACCTGGATGGGCAAGTTATGCATATGAAAAATCTATGACAAAGACCAGAAATGCATACTGTAAAGGGAAAAGAGAGGAACACAGAGCAAGCCTTCTATCTGTGCCAAGAAGACACACTGATTAGAGGACGTTCTTGAACTGGGCATAAAGTTGCGGTTGGGTACTGTAAACAATCCTTGCTCAACTCCTAAGTAAGTTCGCTACTGCTTTATGTTGCTTTTGGACTCCATTCCCCTTTCTTTCACCTTAAGTATAAAAAGCAACCTTTCTCAAAATGAACATGAAAAAGTAGAGGAAGCCTGCCTTAACTGGAGGTCTAGCAAGGTGAAATAAGGTTTTCTGAGACTATTATTCTGGACTTTCTGAATAAATGAATTCCCATGTATCTTGCTCATCAACTGAGGGAAATGGTGACCCAAAGGCTGAGAGCAGTGCCCACAGTCAGCCTGGAAAACCACAGTGGGACTCATAATCTGACATCCAGCCCTACCACCAGGCAGCGCCGTTCTCCGTGGATTAGAGGCACCAGCTCTCCCGACCAAAAACAAGCTTCATATTCTCCCCATGCCCTTTCTTTCTGCATCAGTTTTGACAGCGCTACCCTCAGGCATGAGTACATTAAAGACTTTGGATCCCTGTCCTTCCCTATACAAGTTCAGCTTCTAGAAGAGGACACCTTGGTCTTAGACCTAGGCTGATTAGCAATGATAAGAAGTGAAGAAAAGTCAGTGGTGATCAGCTGGAAAGCTTTTATCAGAAATAATTGAGCCCATTTCCCTGGCCTTCTACAAATACTACCTCTCAGCAATAAACATGACCTTGCTTGTCAGTTGGCCTGAAAGGGGCACAGGAATATTCCCTCTCATCCTATGGAGCACAACAGCAACTCTTCCAAAGGGAGAGAATTCAGGGGAAGGGACAGGAAACAAAAGCTTACCTTTAAGGTCTGATTTTGGGTCTTCTCTCTCACACAAGAGCACGTGGTCCTGCAACAAGGCAAACCCCGGGTCAATTACGTGATTCAGAAACGTTTTATCCTCATTCAGATGGACAATGAAAATCAAGACATGGATGACTGTGGGTTCATTTTTAATCTGTAAAAGTGTTTTTATGATGGACAATTTAAACCTTAAAGTGGAAAGGACAGCACCATGAATCCCCGCAGAACCTGCTGCACAGCTACAATGGCATCAGCTTGTGCCATCCTGGCCTCAGTCCCTTCACCTCCTTGTGGATTTACTTGAAAGCAAATCCCAGCTATTTAATTTCAAGACATGGCTCTTAAAAAATGTCCTTTAAGAAAATAACTATAACACAACTGTAAAAATGAACAACTCCTTAAATGTCTAACACCTAGCCAAGTTTTACAACATTAGGATATATTTACAAAGCTCACCAATTCTACATGTATCAGAGATGCCATTCCTTTAATGGCTGAATAAATTGTACAGGTAGAGCACATTCTGTTTATTCATTCATCTGTTTATGGACATTTGGGCTTTTCCATCTTTTGGTTACTGTAAATAATGCTATTAAAATTGGTGTACAAGTAGCTGTTTGAGTTCCTGTTTTCAAATTCTGGGGGTATATACCTCAGAGTGTAATAGCTGGATCATAGGTAATTTCTACATTCAACTTTTTCAGAAACGGACAAACTCTTTTCCACAGTGGCTGTACCATTTTACATTTCCAACAGCAATGTGAAAGGGTTTCAATTTCTCCGTATCCTCATCAACATTTGTTATTTTCTGCTCTTTGATAATAGCCATCCTAGAGGGTGTGAACTGGTACCTTACTGTAGTTTTCATGTGCATTTTCGTAACAACTAAGGTTGTTGAGCACCTTTATGTGCTGATTGACCACTTGTATATATTCTTTGAAGAAATGTCTATTCAAATCCTTTGCCCATTTTTGAACTGGGTTGTTTGGTTGTAGAAATTCCTCTTTTTTATTTTTACCTTTAAATTTATTGTACATAATAGTTTTTTTTTCTTCTTCCCATTATAACTTAGCTATTCTGCCACTGTGCATCTTCCCCTGGTAGGAATTCTTATATAGTCTGGATAGCAAACATTTATCAGGTATCTGATTTGTAAATATTCTATGGGTTGTCCTTTCATTCTTGATAGTGTCCTTTTTACATTTATATATCTTATGAAGTAATCACCCTGATAAGTCTATTACCCATCTGATACCAGACATAGTTAATACAATATTATTGCTGTACTTGTCATCCCTGTGACTATTTTTATAGCTGGCAATTTGTACTTCTTAATCTTTTTCACTCTGTTCACCCACCATCCCAAACCCCCCTCCCATGTGACAATCATCAATTTGCTCTCTGTATCTCTAAGTTTGTTTCTGCTTTGTCTGTTCATTGTTTTTTAGACTGTACTTAAGTGAAATCATATGGTATTTGTCTTTCTCTGTCTTATTTCACTTAGCCTAATACCCTCTAGGTCCAGCCCGGTTATTGCAGAAGGCAAGATTTCATTCTTTTTTATGTATACCATTATATTTGTACCACTTCTTTATCCATTCATCTATTGATGAACACTTAGGTTGTTTCATATCTTGGCTACTATAAATAATGCTGCGTCGATAGTGTCCTTTGATGCACAAAATATTTTTAAATTCAATAAAGTCCAATATATTTATTTAAAAATTTGTTGCCTGTGTTTTTGGTGTCATATTTAAGAAACCACTGACAAATCTAAGATCATGAAAATTTGTCCCTGTATTTTCTTCTAAGAATGTTATAGTTTTACCCCTTAAATTTAGGTCTTTGATCCACTGTTAGTTAATTTTTGTATATGGTATAAGGTCATTTATTTGCACGTGCATAACCAATTTTTCACCATTTGTTGAAGAGACTATTCTTTCCCCCACTGAATGATCTTGGCACCTTTGTAAACATATAAATTAACCATAGATGTGAGAGTTTATTTCTTGGCTCTCAATTCTATTCCACTGGTCTATATGTCTATCTTTATGCCAGTGTCACACTGTTTTGATTACTGTAGTTAAGTTTTGAAATTGGGAAAAGGGAGGCTCCAACTTTGTTCTTCAAGACAGCTTGGCTATTTGGGGTCCCTTGAGATTCCATATGAATTTTAAGATGAGTCTTTCCATTTTTTTCAAAAAAGCACTGTTGGGAATTTGATAGGAATTGCATTAAGTCTTTTTTAATCATTAGGATCTTCCTCTACTGACTGCTATGTAATTTCCTGTATTTTGGATTACACTGATTGAATCTCTGAGGTGTTGACTAATAATAGGAGGTTTGATCTGATTCAAGCCTGGCCTTCTATCATGAGACCCATAGTTTTTGGCTGTCTCTTTTTTCGTGATGTTAGCAGCCACTGATGATCACTGCCCAGATTCACAATTTCATTACAAGTCTGCAAAATATCTGAATTTTGTTATTCCTTCTTCATTTATAGGCTGGAGTATTTTTATAAAAGACAATGTTCTCTCAACAACTATTATCCTGAGGTATAGTGCATGCAGGAAATGCTGGCTAAATGCTCAATTCTGTCCATTAGCAGTTTTCATAATGAGGTGGTCCCCTACCATTCTCCAAAGGTGACAAATTAGATTTTTTTAAAGTACCAGGAACCCTTAAGTTCTAAGCATTTGGTGAATTTTAATCTAATGCAGTTGCACTTATTGATAAAATAGTGAATATTTATGAAATGTGAATTCCTTGCTGTATGTTCAACTTTGTAACTATTCTCTCCATCCCGCAGTGATGTGTAGAGAACAACAGCCTATCCAAAGTGAACAGTTGCTGCTACAGACACACCGAGACCCGCTTCCCCCCGGGCTCAGTCATCACTAGTATGTAATCTATTTCTCTGATGACTGAGGGGAGCTTCAAAACTTAAGCACTAATGACTGCATCCAGAAAAACCAACAGCGCCCTTCCTGTCACTTCCTAATAATATGTCACGACTGCCTTGGAGCCCTTAAAAAGAGGACTTAGCTCAGTGTTTGCTTTTCTTACTTTCATGTCTACTATCTGGATATAGTCCATACCTTGGGTTTGTTTGGGTGTGCCAAGGGTAAAGTGGCAGTGACTGGGGACCCAAAAATGTCACTGGTCTTCCCACCAGGTGGGTTCAGACGCTGTCGAGTGTGCACAGGCGTTGATTCTTCAAAGATACCACTTCCTTTCCCCCCTGCAGAGACAATCACAGAACAGTGAACAACCCAGAACACCCACCTGCTCCTGCCTTCCACAGTTGTTACTTCAGAGATTTCCTCCCATAGAAATATCCTAGTCCAGTTCTGAGTTCAGGTCAGTAAAAGTAGAATAATGAAGGTCCCTAATGCTCTACATCAAATGCTGCTGGGGCCTTCTTTTCTAGAACTGAGCTGATCTGGGTTGGCCTTTAGAGGCAAGACTGTGAGATGGCATAGAACAGCATTTTCCCCTATAGAATGTCTTTAACCCTGAACTTTTCATGCTTTCCTGTTGAAGAATCTTCTTCACTAAACTCATGAAAAGTTCCTTAGTAGATTAAAAGCAAACAGCTGCTAAATTTTTAGGTCAGACAGATAGAACTGAATTTAACAACATGCCCTATTACAGGCAAACCTGTAACAACTTGTTTAATAAAGTTTTCTATTTCCTGGAAAATAACATTAATATACTAGTCATTCTCTGACCTCATTCTGGCTGGAACTTCCAGCGACAACTAGATATGTCAATGAATCACAGAACTTTTAACATCTCTGCTGCCAACTATAAGTGATTTGATAAGCCATAATGAAAATATGTATGTAAGATGTAACTTCCTATAAGCTGATGACTAAGGCCTGGACATGAGAAGTAAATGCCTGCAATACCAACTGATCCCCTCTTCACTCAGCAAACACCAAGCATCTTCTTTCCACAGAGTGCTATGCTAAGTGGAGTTGGGGCCAATACAATCATGGCCCTGGTATACCAACAATTAATAATTTTATAGGAAGAAAGAAGATACTTGCCACTAACTAGCTATACAACCATATGTAAGTTACTTTGGCCTTCTGTGCTCCAATTCCTCATATGTAGCATGAGGATAATAAAAGGACCTTCCTTCACAGCACTGTGAGGATTCAATGACTTCCTGTAGCTCAGCTGTTAAATCCTTAGAACAATGCCTGGGACATAAATGCTCAATAAATATTGATGATATTTTCTGTGTACTGAACATACTGTATGGTAAAAAAGGGTGCAAAACAACCTCTGCAGCACACAACATCTTAATATAAAAGAAGGGGGTATTTTTTTTTCCCTCCTATCTAAATAAAGTACTTACTCCAGCCCCATAAAAAAAGTGGTTCTCTATTAAGAGGCTGTGTATATGCAGGAAATAGGATGACAGGGTGCAGGGGCTTAAGATTGCTTAAAGTGTTTTTTTAATAAAGTTTTCTATTTCCTGTTTTCAAGAAATTAAATTTTAAACAGTCACCTCTTGGTGTAATAACCCACACGGTTTTGACAGAAGGCCACAAGCACCTTAAGAACATGGATGATGAGCTCTGTGTGAGCTCCAAGGGGAGGAGGCTCCACTGGGGGCTTGTTCTCCGGCTACCAGAGTGGATTCTAAAGCAAGGTGGCCTTTGGGGATGCCAGTCTTCTAGGGGACACACAGAAGCATAAAGCTTAGGACACATTGACTGGGTTGGGGTTCCCTGTCATTTTTGGGTGGGAAAACAGAAAATATATGGGACTGCCCTGTAAGAATACATACACATACACACATTCATGTAATATCAGGGTGATTACAAACCTTCTGAGGCCATGGGTCTCCCAGAGAGCCACAGACCCCAAGCTAAAACCCCATGGGCTGGAGAAACAGCACAACATGGTGTTAAAGGCAGGTGTTCTATGTCTAGACTGCTGAGTGTAGTCCCTGCTTGGTCACTTAATGTGTGAGCTAGGATAACTGACCTCAACCTTCTTTCATCTCCATTTTTCCAACTCTAACAAGGTATAAATAACAACAGTGCCTTCCTAGGGTCGCTGGTGAAATACGTGAGTGAACACATGTGAAGTGTACTGTAAGCCCTCAGTAATGCTGCTGGGCTGTTGTTAATGGTGTGTTAACAAAGTAGATAAAAACTATTGCTTGCAGCCTTCCCCTTACTGCGTTGTTTCTGGGTAAGCTAAAGTAAATTCTTTTTAAAATACACATTCAGCTTTTTTTAAAAAGGAAGATAAAAGTAACTTAATTTGAGGGTTTTGGCTAGAGACACTGCTCATTAAAAAACATTTTTTAAATTGTGAAACATGTCAGAGAAAAGTTCCTAAGACACTACTATCAGAAATAAAGACAAAGCGAACATCCACATAACTACCACCAGAGTGCGGAGGCTCACCAGCTAGCAGAAAGTTTTCACCCCAGGTCAGCACACAACTGAATTTTCTAGAAACTACAATACTGTTATTTCTTGTCCAACCCTAAACAATATAGGTTTCTTAGTAAACTTATATAATCACACTGCATGTCTATTACTTAACATTTTATCTGAAAGATGAATTCAGCTTTGAAGACAGAAAAGATGCTCAAATCTATTCATAAATTAAAGAGAAATAAACTCAAGATATACTCTTCTTCCCCGCCAGGATACAAAGTTGTTGTTTTTTTAATTCTGAAAATTTACTGGGGTGACACTGATTAGTAAAATTACATAGGTCCCAGGTGTACAATTCCACATTACATCTTCTGTGTTGTATTATGTGTTCATCACCCAAAGTCAGTTCTCCTTCCATCACGATGTATTTGTGTCCCTGTCCCTTCTCCCCCACACCCCTTCCCACTTACCCTCAGGTAACTACTAAATTATTGACTGTGTCCATGAGTTTTATTTTTTTGTTGCTTTCGATTTATGTTAACAATCAAACTAAATTTCTCCATCCCTTTCCCTTTTTTTACCCACTCTCCCATCCCTCCTCCCATCTTAAAGAAGTCCCTCTAACGTTCTTTGTAGTACTCGTTTGGTGGTGAGGAATTCCTTTAGCTTTCCTTTATCTGAGAAGCTCTTTATCTGTCCTTCAATTTTGAAAGCTAGCCTTGCTGGATACATTATTCTTGGTTGTAGATCCTTGGTTTTCATCACGTTGAATATTTTCTGCCAATCCCTTCTGGCCTGTAAAGTTCCTGGTGAGAAATCAATTGAGTTGAATAGGTGTTCCTTTATAAGTTTCTACTTGCATTTCTCTTGCTGTTTTTACATTTTTCTCTTTTTCTTTAACTTTTGCCATTTTAATTATGATGTGTCTCAGTGTGTTCTTGTTTGGGATCATCTTGTTCGGGATTCTCTGGGCATCCTGGACTTCTATGTCTATTTCCTTTGCCAGGTTAGAAAAATTTTCAGTCATTATTTCTTCAAATAATTTCTTGATCCCTTGTTTTTCCTTTGTCCCTTTTGGCACACCTATTATTCTGATATTTTTATGTTTGATATAGTCCCAGAGGAATCTCAATCCATCCTCATTTTTTCGGAAATTACTTTCTAACTGTTCTGGCTGGGTGTTTTCTGCTGGCTTTTTCTGCAAATCACTACTTTGTACTTCTATTTTATCTAGTTTAGTGACTTTTATTCCATTCTTTATTTCAGTTCATGTAGTCATTATCTCTCTCTGGTCCTTTATAATGGTTTATAAGTCCTCTTTGATGCTGTCTCTTTGTTGCAATTATCGTTTAGTTCTTTAACCATTTTTATAATCGTTGCTTTGAGCTCTGTTTCTGATGGGTCATTTGTCCCCATCTCTTTATTTTGAGCTCCCTTTCTCTGGTTTCTCATATTTGCAACCTCTTTGGACCCTCGCTGCTACAGTTGCTTTGGTGTTCACTGCTGATACTGGGTGGCAGAGGTATGTGGGGGAGGGCTGTTTGTGGCTTTGTTTTCTTTCTGTGGTTCAGAGGGTTGGTCACACAGGGAGTTTGGGCGTGATTGCACCTTTTTGTTCTCAGTTTGCTCTGTGCGCAGACTCTGCCCTGAGCCTTGGGGTCAGCTGATATGTATGTTGGTCTTTCAGATCATCCTGCTTGTGGGCCGAGAAGCGCACACGCAGTCCCCTCTTTCCTGGCCAGAGCAGTTCATGCTATAGCTCCTCACTGCCTAGCTGCTCCCCCTCCTTTGAGAAATTGAGTGAAGTCCAGCCGCTGTGGTTTGTGGACAGGTCTGCACCTCATGGGGCCAAAGTGAGGTGGTTGTGGTATCTCATACCCCATCTCTGGGCCCCCTTTCCTCTGTCCTGCAGACCAAGTGAGGCCCAGAGCACTCTCCCACCACCTTCTTCCTCCTCCTTCTCCCAGCAGTGGAGTTCCAGTTCTTCCCTGCATTTCTCCTTTGTTTAACCTTCTGCCCACCTGCAGGTACCTTAATGTGATGAGTGGGTTTCTTAGCTGTGATTGTGCGATGTGTAGAGGGCCCTTGGTTGAGGTATAGGTGTTTTAGTAGTTGTAATCTCCAGGAGTTTTTCAGAGGTCCCTCTCACACTGCCACCCCAAGATGTACTTTTTAAAGCACCAAAGTGCAAAATACAGTGTGTTGGTAAAGGGTGGGGAGCAGCATCACAAATGTCACAGCAAGCACTGGGCCACCCATAGAAGACTAGCTGGGAGAAACTATCAGTACTTTTTTTGTATGTGGTTCCCTGACTAGGAATTGAGCCTGGGCTGCAGTGGTGAGAGTGCCAAATCCTAGCCACTAGGCCACCAGGGAACCCTACTGTCATTATTTTAAATTGATCTGGCAATTCCATTTTGAGAAATTTATCCCAGAAGATATATATTCAGGAAGTAAAGCTCTGGAGTCAGGAAAACCTATATGCAATGGCTTGTTCTGCCACCAATGACCTGTGGGGCTTAGGCACATCAGTGGACCTCTGTGAGCCTTAGTTTCCTCCTGTAAAAGGGGGTAACACCACCTACCTTCGAGGGTTGTAGAGAACCAAATGAACACACAAAAAGCATTTAGCAAAGTCCCTGGCAAATACTAAACAATCCATATATATCAAGATTCACTGTCAGGAGAACAGGAAACACAATTTGTGGAAGATCTAAACCAGGCAACAAGCAAAGCACATAAAAGAAGAGTAAATGAAATACAAGGCATGAAAATCCTTGGTAAATTTTCAGTGACTCACATGGTACGTCACACACTCTGCCTTGCACATTTTCTCAATGATATCTTCTCATTGGAGGTTGTGGGGCTAAGTCTGTAAGACTAAATAATGAAACGAAGGCAGGAGTTTAAGTCTGGGGTGGTGGGCACAACCAGCAGTTTCCCCTTTTGGGTTTCTCCACAGAATTCATCAGGTAATTTTAAAGAGCACTTGGCAATACAGGAAACAATCCCCAAACAATAGGACCATGAGAATCATGAACTCAACACAAGAAATCACATTGGTTGTTGATACACTTTGTGAACACACATAACAGAGGTTTTCTCACTGTCTGGTCAGTGCCCAGGCTGCCTGCTGGGCACGAGAGCTGGAGGATCATGAGAGTCTGAAGGGCTGGCAAAGCAGCAATATCCCCAAGTTGCCACACTTTCCAAAGAATTCAACACCTCAGGGAGTGCTCCAGAAACGCATTCAGCTGAGCCAGGGCCAAGCGAGCTGGTTCATCCACCTTCAGGTGGCTCAGATTTGATTCTATCTGCCACGTGACACATAGTTCCACTACCACTGGTACAAGAGATGTGCAGGGCTGACCACTCCTCGCCCTACACCCATAAACTAGATATGGTGAAAACATTACTAACTTAGGAAAACCATCTGCTTTTCTACTCACAACTACATTCACAGCATTATTCCTCCATCACACCCCTTTACCACAACAAACCAACTAAACAAAACACTAGCTTTTGAATCTACTGCTCTTCTTCCTCTAGGTCTGGTCAAGAAGTGCATGTACTCAGAACTGAGGTGGGTAGTGAGCAGCTGTAGCTCTGGTTCTGCTTGATTTTATTATCTGTCTGGAATACTGACTCCTGTGCCTGGCCTCTCTAGATAACCACCAGAACATGGGGTAAGAACTATACAGAAGTGTGCTAAACAAAAGTCACCACTTTCTAGAGTTTCAATTCCATCAACAATCTGATTAAAAATGTCCTTCCTGAGAAAAATGTTTAAATGCACAATCTGCATGCAGTTTTAAACATCTAAGGGAGTCCACAGGACAAGAGGGAGAGCCTCTCAAGCAGAAGCCAGAATCCCACCATCCGCCTCTGCCTCCTCAGTGCCAGTACCCAGCTAATGTTTGTTGACAAATTGGGGAGAATCCAAGAATGACTGAGCCACTTTCATGACAGAAAGTAAAAATCAGAAAAAATGCCTTCCTCACACTCTGGAACTGTGATGGCAAAGGATAACCTACACCAGAAAACATATGAAAGGATCAGTATTAAAAAATATGTATTTGTCAAAAGAGCAGGCTAAGATCCAAGACGGTGGAGTAGGTAACCACTGTGCCTGCTTCGTTCCATGAACACATTGAAATTACAAGTAAATTATTGAACAACCAACATAAGTAACTATCTGAAGTCCAGCTGAACAGAAGCTTTATAACTAAGAATACAAAAAAGAGGAGGCCACAGTGAGACTGGTAGGAGGGGTAGATACAGAAGGAGCCAAACCTCCAGTGGCAGTAGAGAATCAGGAGGGCTATCTCAGCCACACAAGTTCTCCCCAGAAGAGCAAGGGACCCCAGCCTCCTGCCAAGCTCCCTAGGCCAGAACACTGGTACTGAGAAGAGGAACCCAACAACATCTGACTGTGAAAAACAGTGAGGACTCTGATCGTCTGGGTGGGACAGAAAGCTCCAGGAAACCCAGACGTCCTCTTAAAGTGTCCATGTAGACTCAGTCACTTGCAGGTACTCACCCTGGGCTCCAGCAGACGGAAGGTGACTCAGAGGGCATTGGAGGCCTACAAGGGGAAGACTGAGGTGTGTGGTTTTGGAGCAAGGGCTGGAGGACAGTCATTTTTCCTGGGTGCATGCAGCCAGCTGGTGGGTGCCGTCTTTCCTGTGTTGCACCCCCCTCCACCCCCGCCAAAGGCCAAATCTGAACCTGACTGGTCTGCTGAGCTTTACTCGCTCCCTTCTGCTGACTCACTGGGACCCCACCTCACGCAACTTCAACAACAAAGGAGGCACTTTCTCCACTGAGCAGCTAGCCCCGCCTACACTGCAATCCTCCTTGGAAAACTATTTAAGTCCCAAGGCTAGTGGCTAAAAGCTTGGTGTGCTCTGAACTTTTGCTGAGTAGCTCTAGGCATAGCACTGGCATCCAAACAAAATCTACAGGAGTACCTAGTGAAGCTGACCAGTGAAACACTGCAAGAGCCCCACTCGGGACCTACTACATGAGGCTACCCAGCAATACTGGGAGACGTAGCAGATCTACCTAATACATAAGAACAAATAGACACAATTCGAAAATGAGAAAACAACAACATAAAAATATGTCTCAAATTAAAAAAAAGCAGAAAATTCCAGAAGAACTACACAAGATGGAGGCAAGCAACTTATCAGATACATAGCTCAAAACGATGCTTTTAAGGATACTCAAGTAACTTAGTGAAAACTTCAAAAGAGAGATAGCAAGCATAAAGAAGGACACAGAAACCATAAAAAAGGACCAGCGAGAAATAAATACTATAACTGAAATTCAGAAGGCAACAGAAGGAATCATCAGCCGACTAGATGGAGCAGAGGATCGAGTCAGCAAATTAGAAGACAAGGTAGCAGAAAACATCAGTCAGAACAGAAAAGAAAAAAATCCAAAAAAATGAGAATAGTTTAAGGGGTCTCTTGGACAACATCAAGTCCAACAACATTTGCATGATAGGGGTACCAGAAGAGATAAAGCAAGGAAATGAGAATCTATTTGAAGAAATAATGACTGAAAACTTCCCTAACCTAGAGAAGGAAACAGACATACAAGCCCAGGAAGCACAAAGAGTCCCAAACAAGATAAACCAAAATAAACCCACACCAAGACACATTATAATTAAAATGGCAAAGGTTAAAGATAGGGTTCCCTGGTAGTGTAGTGGCTAGGCTTTGGTGCTGTCAACACCACGGCCTGGGTTCGACTCCCAGACAAGGAACTACCACCACCAAAAAAAAAAAAAAAAAAAAAAAAAAAAAAAAAAAAAAAAAAAAAAAAAAAAAAAAAAAAAAAAAAAAAAAAAGTTAAAGACAAAGAGAGAATCCTAAAAGCAACGAGAGAAAAGCAACTGGTTACTTATAAGGGAGCTCCCATAAGGCTGTCAGCTGATTTCTCAACAGAAACTTTGCAGGTCAGAAGGAAGTGGCAGCAAATATTTAATGTGATGAAAAGCAAAGACCTACAACCAAGACTACTCTACCTAGCAAGGCTATCATTCAAAATCGAAGGGTAAATAAATAAAGAGCTTCTCAGAGAAGAAAAAACTAAAGGAGTTCATCACCACCAAAGGTATGTTAGAGGGACCGCTTTGGGGAGGGGGGGAGCAAAATTCTGAACAATAAAATGGCAACAGGTACACAATTACCTTCAATTTAAATGGATTAAAAGCTCCAATCAAAAGACCTGGAGGGTATTGTACTGAGTGGAGTGTCAAACAGAGGAAGACAGGTGCAAGCTGACCTTGCTTATAGGTGAAACCCAAAGAAGCAAATAAACGAGTGGAACAGGAACAGACTCATAGATACAGAAAACATTTGGTTTGTTGCCAGATGGGAGGAAGGTTTGGGGAGGGGTGAAATAAGGGGAAAGAGTTGCGAAGTTCAGTTTGGTGGTTACAAAGTAATAGTTAGGAGAGTACAGGGTACAACATGGGAATATAGTCAATAATGTTGCAGTCAGATGGGCACTAGATTTGTTGGGGTGATGGGAGGAGGGTGGGAAGGGTGGGTGAAAAAGGGAAAGAAATCAACAAGTAAATTCATAGATACAAAATAGTCACAAGGATGTAAAGTGCAGCATAGGGCATACAGTCAACAACATTGTCATAACTATGTGTGGTGTCACATGGGAACCAGATGCATCGGAATAAAGATTTGTAAATTATATAAATGTGTCATCACTATGCTGTACATCTGAAACCAATATAATACTGTATGCCAAATGTGATTGAAAAGTAAAAATAAATGAGGAAGAAAAAAGAAAAGCAGTGCAGAAAAGAATAGGTAGAGGCCAAAGGATAAATGAGTCACAAAGACTTGTTACCTGGGGGGTTGGTCCTCTTAGGCATGTTCTGAGGTTCTTCAGTTGGTCCAAAAATATTTGATGCCATCCTGTTAGGCCTGCTTGAAGGAACACTTTCTTCTGGACTTCCAAAAAGATCGCTCGATGTTCCTCCTGGAGGCTTCATGGCTCTGCAAGCACAGAGCAAGTTTGAGTGATGGATGGTTGATCTGGACCTCACCATCCACTACTAAACAAGGCACATGTACCTTCTTAAAGTCTATGAAAATATTACAAGCGCAATTATTTCATACTAGCACAACTAGTCTATAGACAGCCATATGGCAAGTCCTTTACTACCCATTAAGATTCCCTTCAAAGTTTTCTTTGTAAGTTTTGGTTATGCCAAAAACCCTCTGAGAATGTATATACTCTGTACTTATTCCCAGGAGCTCTTATAAGTAAATTAAATTTTCCTTAAAGCAAGCAAATTGAGCCACATTCAGTAGAGTTTTATACAAATTTTAATCAGTACATAGTAGTGGTGGACACAATAAACATAGTGGTATTTAATACAGTAGCTTACATTTCCTAAGTGCTTACTACATGCCAGCTACTGTTCCAAAGACCTTACATAATAACCCTCTAAGGCAGGCATTATTTTCACAGATGATGATGATGATGAGATAAAGAGTAATCACGAGACAGGTCACATAGGGAGTAGCAGAGCCAGATCCAAGCCCAGGCTGCCTGGAACTAGAGCTCAGACTATGCCCTATGACTTTCTGAGAAGCCTTGAGAAAAAAACAAGGGGGAACAGACAGCACACCATTTATCCAGATCAAGCATGACCCATCGAGCTGGATCTTCAAAAGGGCAGCCACTATGGCTAGTGAGCACTTAGATATGGTTATAAGGAATCAGATGTGCTATTAACCCATTTCCCATTTAGAGGAAAAAAAAAAAAAAGTGCAGCTCGCTGCTGTGTTCATTTAATTTTACATATACAGTTTTCAATGTGAAAATAAAATATAAAAACTGTTCTTGAACTTATTTCTAAACAGAACCTGTCTCTAATTCTAAAGTAACAGAAATGTATATGATGACCAGTATTTAATAATATTTTTGTGTGTGGTAAATTTCAAAGCACAGAACTTTGGGGGTGAGGTTAGGACTATAAACCATGACTTATCTCAGGGTAAACGCTGCAGCTGCAAGTGCCACTGGGAGAATTCTTGGGGCAACTAGGAAAAGGGTTAAGTGTAGACTACATATCAGATTTCGAAGATGAAAAGGCAAAATATCTGTTTAATCTTGTCTTTTATATTGAGGACATGCTGAAACAGTGTTTTGTACATATTAGGTTGAATTATATCTATTAAAATTAATTTTCCTCATTCTTTTTACTTTTTAAAATGTGGTCATTAGAACATTTAAAAGTCCTTATGTGGCTTAATTTGTCCTGGAAATTGTCAGCTGAGACCATGGAGAGTGCCACTAACATTAGTCCAGGTGAGTCCTGGGAATGTACACCAGGATAATCATCTTCAGTCCTTAAGTCTGGTACAACCAGTGACATGTTCAATGTCAGAGATCAGGGTAACACACCTTCCAGCACCACTGTTCATTTTAGATCAACGTATATGCACCACATGTACTCTCTAAAACACACTGGCCTTCTACAGGGGTTAATTTTAATTAAATATCCACGGAGAACAGTGCCATTCCCACTGCTCTCAATCACCAATAGCAATACCTACCTGAAGTCCCCATCTTTGGGAAACTGTCATGCATAACTTGGAGGTTTTAAAGTAAACATTTCAGAATAGAAAGATCAGAAACTTGAGTCACTTTTTATTGAAATAATCAAAGAATTAAAATTTTTTACAAAGCTCTGCCCTGATACCCCGAGTTCCAATCTTAAAGGAGAGAGGGGCCTAATGAAATAGATTTTTAAATTGTTGAGTGACCCAGGCTCTTTCACTAGTCCTAAGCAACAGCCAACATTTAGAAATAGATGAAACTGCAGAGCTCGATACCACATCGAAGCTATGATTCAAGGTCAGGCCTCACTGGAAAGTTATACAATCACTGCCCATGACTGAATTCACAAAAAGAATAGGATATTTAAAATGCCGTTTATTCAAAAGGCTAGAATGGGAGCTGATCATTCATTGCAATTTAAAGTGAAGAGAGTTCTCAGATTCCTCGGCTGTTAGAACAAGACTGCAGAAAGCACTCATCTGCTTTACAGAGGACAATGTGCCAGCCCCGGCCTAACAGAGACCCACAGGCTGGTCGGTCACTTAACACCCCACAAGCCAAGTGTGCAAATGGCAGCACTGCAAAGTGGTGTTCAGAGTCCCTGCCTGCTTGGGAGGATGGGGGAGGTAGATTCCTATTCAGCAGTTAGCATTTCCTTAAGGATTCAATGAAGGAAAAAATTTATTCCAGTTTGAGGGAAAAATAACTTTTTTAACTAATAACCAGACTTAAATTAGAAAATGCTTAATAAGACCTTAGGGCACACACTTTGTTGGTGGACATGGTGAGGTTATCTGACTCCTCCACCCATAAGTCACAGAGCCCTGGTCACAATGACATTCTCCCTATTTTTCTTGGCTAGCGATAGCAGGTCCAACGTGCTTGAGTTTCCACAACCACCTCTCTGAAAAGAGGGGATGGAGATCTGCAATGTTCAGAACTGAACTGAATTAACAAGTTTCATGCTGGCAGGAGTTAAAAATTCTAGTTTTACTGACTTATTTGTAACGTGACTTTCCTTTCAAACACTCAAGGTCCTGCAAATTGTCACATCAGATTCAAAGTAGACTCATCTTGACTCAACACTCTCAGGACTCTTTCCTGATTCTCAACACTCTACATTCCTGGATATCCCAAGTCTCCTTAGCCTCTTGCCCTTGTTTCATTCAGTTTAACTCACATGTTCCCTGAGCAGCTATTACTGGCAAGCCTGCCTGCACCAGACCCTGTGGACACAAAGATGGATGAGACCAAGTCCTTGGCCTAGAGAAGTTTCAGGTTTACTAGAAAAGCTAGACCTGTGCGTAGGTGGTTTCAATGTTCTGTGAGTCATGTGACAAAGGCACTGAGTGTTATTGGAACTCCAAGACAAATCCTTGGAGGAGGTGAGGCCCAAACAGAATATGCCATCTCTGTGAGAAAAGAGAACTTCTAGGACACAGGAGGTTAGCGACAGCTATTTCAAATGACAAAATGTTAAGTTGCAGTGGTAGAAATACAGTGTTTATTCTATTGTTTTGTGTACTTTTCTGACTTTTATTTTATTTTACTTCGAAGACAAGGGAAAAGGCAAATGGTGCCCAAGAATGCCGCAGTGGAGATTACTGTGCAAGCTCCCTGGGAAGGAGCAGCGACCATCTCCATCACAAAGGCAATGGAGTAGCCACGTGGCAGTTATGCAAATTGCACATGCTGCTCCAACAGGGTCTCAAATAAATGGGACCCAGAGTTAAATACACATTTCAATAAAAACAGAACCCACAACCATGGCTCAATGTGATTTCACTAGGCTCACTATCAGTTATCACTAACACTAGTTACAGGGAGGAGGTGGGAATACTAATGAGCATGGATATTTTGAAGATGAAACCACAACGTGGGGCTGCTTCCCAATTATGTTTTCCTTTTGTAGTACCCCTTCGATGTATTTCAACAAAGATATTCAAAATACACAAGAGAAACTAAGGTACATGTGAAAAGCCATACACGCAGCTCAGGCGCTATGATAGGGACAGAGAAAATAGAGAAAACAAGACCTAGGCTGCCCCCTACCCCTCAAGAGCTTGTCCATGTGTCAGAAAAGCTTCTGGAGGCTGGTCAGGTTTAGAGAAGCAGTGCATTTTAGAGCTTAATGGAAAGATGTTAGATCAGGGCTGCCCAACCTTTTGGCTTCCCTGGGCCACATTAGAAGAGTTGTCTTGGGCCACACATAAAGTACACTAACACTAACAATAGCTGATGAGCTAAAAAAAGGTCCACGTGTAATTTTTTGTAATGTTTTAAGAAAGTTTATGAATTTGTGCTGGGCCCCATTCAAAGCCATCCTGGGCCGAATGCAGCCTGAGGGTCGCTGGTTGGACAAGCTTGCCTTAGATTAATAACAGCTAAAGCAAAATGCTTTTATAATTCAAAATCTTTTTTTTTTTTTTTTTGCTTTTTGGTATGTGGGTAGCTCCCTGGCTGGGAATCGAACCCAGGCCGCAGCGTTGACAGCGCCAGCGCCAAAGCCTTAGCCACTACACCATCAGGGAACTCTCAAAATCTTTTTACACAAAATAATCCCTCATTGTACGTGCACGTGCGCATGCACATACACACAATGTAGGTCTAAGACAGGAAAACCTGGCTGGGTGACTGTACAGTCACTACTTGGTTCCCTCTCTGAACAGCCAAATAAAGTGTGCAAGTTTAGCTAATTAAGTCTTTTAATGGCAGCCAAACGCAAAGCTTCCGACAAATCCTAAGCAGAAGCTTTCAATTACATTTAATCATCCAATTAACAAGACTGCCTTTCCTTCTTCCATGTTCTGAAAGGAAAATTTTTCTGCTTTTCCTAATATCCTCTCCAAAAAGGAATCTCCCAAATAAGTGTGGAGTACTACCTTAAAGCATCAGCGAAGCAGCTAAGGTCTGTAGCATGAAGTCAGAGTAACAAGTGTTACTCCTGGCACTTAGTTGTGAATTCAACCAACATTTCCTGGGCATCCAGTGCCAGGCAATGTAAACAAAGAGTTAAGGCACTTAATGGACACAACTGAGAAATTGCTAGAAGAGGCCCTCGCCCAGCTGGTGTAGGTGGTGCAGACAGGTTACCAGGCACCAGAAATTTGATTCGTCCTGAAAACTCCGGGGGAAACTAGTTCTAGACACCTATCAGTACAAATGTATACTCGAGTGATTAGTAGTGATTGTTCTATGGATTAATGACATTATTTCATTAGCTGTTTTAATGAATAATGACCTAACCCCTCTAAATGTACAGGGTTTTTAGCAAGTTGAAGCAATTCTTTTAGTTAGTACTTATCTCAACAGTCATCACAAACACATTCTCTTCTAGTCTGATGTTGGGCCACAGAAGAGCTCACAATAAATAAAACTCTTGGGCAACTGAAGGCCCAAAACCCGACAGTGCAAGATGGCTTCTCACTGACAGGACACACCTCGCGAGTTCTGGCAACCCAAAGGTACCTAACTTCAAATACGCACACAGCACTTTAACGTTTAAAAGAAAGCGTGCTACCGTGGGTTCCTGGGTGTTGAAGCCCAGTTGAAGACATGAAATGGGATCTCCACTTCTATCATTTCTAGTAGGGTCTGGTTCATTCACCAGCAAAGCAGGGAGGGCACCGCCTATCTCTCCGGCTTCGGGATTAGGGAAGGGCTGCGGGATTAGGAGAGGGCACCACCTGGCTTCACAGGATTGTGGGATTAGGGAAAGGCACTGACTGGGGAAGCCTCCAGAATAGTGATCTTTCCCCGAAGCCTGTCCACAAACACGCCAGGCGCCAGGACGGTGCTCCACACTCCCTGCAGGTCTGCACACACAGGCCTTGTCCGGGCTGCCGGCGTCTGCCCGGACTACTAGGGCGGCGTCTTTATAGGGCGCCGTGGACGAGAAAACGCGGGGTCACACCTAAGGCCCTCAGTCGAGACCGGGGCGAGCACATGCCGCGTGTGCGTCCACCTCTCCGATACAGACACAGAGACCGAGGCTCTGTGAGGTCACCCGCCAGCCTCCTAGCCGGCTGCGCCCTGCCCGCTCCCACGCCTAATTCTCACCTGGAGCCGGCCCGGCCACCCTCATTCTCCAGGCCCTGGAACATGTCGCCCGCTTCTCCGAGTCTCCCTGCCTGCCTCGCCGCGGTTCCCGCCCAGCCCTACGCAGCCCAGGCCCGCCTGCCTGCGCCAATTGAATAGCGCCAACGCCAATCACGCCGTCACAGCCTATCGAGGCACCGGGCTCCGCCCCAAAGAACGGAGGCTTGGAAAGGCCCGCGTCGCGCTCGCAGTTGATTGGTGGAAGCACTGCCGCTGGAGCCAGTGTTGGGCAGCAGGCCGACAGGGGGCAGGCTGCCCCTGAGGTGTGTTGGTGTAATAATAGGAGGTAGGTTGGCCGTGGCCCGCCCGGCCTCCAGCCCCACTCTCTGCGGCAATCGCTCCCTGGGCTGGAGCGGACACACCCGACAGAGAGTGCGAAGGTGCGAGTCGGAGACGCGTCTCGGGAATTCGAACACGCGGGGGAGGGGGAGAGGAGGAGCTGAGCAAAGTCCTTCGTTAGGCAGCAATCGCTGCCCGAAGGCCCCTTAACCCGCTGCTTATTCTGAAGAAATGTGGGTTTGTCAGTCAGGAGACGGGTGGTTTTTTGTAAGCCAGTCAATGGCAGGTGCGGTAGTTGGCAAAAGGACATTAATCCAAATTATGTTCAGGGATTCAGCAGTTTCTCTGCTTGCGCAGTCCTGGGGGTAGAAGGGCGCCTCAGAAAGACACTCATAAATAGGGAGCAAGAGATAAAGTTCACCATTTGCCCTATTTCTGTCTCAGAAAACAAAAAATAAAAATAAAACACAGCCAACAGTATTTTGTTGCTAAATTACAATGCGGACAGCCTGTCCTGAGACCTCACCAAATGGGAGCCATTTGAGCAGTTTTGGAAGTGCACACTTAAAAAAAGGCACAAACGATAATTATTAGATCAAGTATTAGTATGTATTTATGCACAATAATAAAAACAGATTTACAAGTTAAACTGGAAATTTAAACATAAGTTTAACAGCCTTTGTTTATTATATTAAATAACCAAAACACCTTTTATTCCCAAAATTGGTAAAGAATAAATAATGTAATTTACAATATGGTACAAAAAATAATCAGGAAGGACAGGCATTCTGCTTTATACATACACTGTATATGCATATTTATAATCTATTAAGCAAATTCACATCTCAAACAAGCCGAAAACCTTAGATGATATGGCTTAACAATTATTAAAAGAAACAGCAATAAGTTCTGCTGCCCAGATCAGCTCTGGAGCCAGTTATCCTGTTACAGAATGAAGGCTACAGGTTGCTGTAGTGCTTCCAAGACTGAACTTAACATGACGTACAAATTATCATGAGATTAGGAAAGCTCTGATAGTCAGGAAAGGTTTGCTGTGGTTTCTGGTTTTTTTTTTTTCTTCCATAAGACAAAGTGCCCTATTTCTTCACAAATGCATCTGATAGAGCTCAATGTCTTAAAACAAAACCAGCAGCTACTGTTCTCCTCCTCTACTTGTTTCCAGTGTCTTTTGATCCATAATTTTTCTCTGCACAAGTTTGGATTCAATGATGTGATCTAGGAAAGATGCTATTACACTGAAAAGGATCTCTGCCAGTAGTGAGGCCATGATACAGAATGATAAAGAATGGGATTCTGAGGCTGAGAACTCAGGGATGTAGGAAAGCAAGTAGATCAACCGATGAAGTGTTTCCAATTATCCCCACTCCCTGAGCAAGTAAGTGTTCTACACCTAAAAGCTACAGAGAGATGAGAAAATGTCTTCACAAACCTCATGTAGAACCATGAACTTCAACCTACCCCTGTGTCTCCCAAAGAATGGAATGCTTACCACTAGATAGTCACAGTAAGAATCAAGGCCAAAACACCAATTCTCTTGAGATCAGAGATACTCAGTCTCAATCTTTACAAAAGATGAATCAGCAAAAGATCCCAGACAACGTCAGAGTGACCAGAGAAAGAAGTTTCTGAGAAACTGATCTGTTCTTAATTACAACATGCTCAAATGCACAAAGGAAGCCAGAGGTGCATACTGAGACTATCACAACTTCTGTTGGGCAGGCAGAGGAAGATGCAGGTAGTGGGAGGTTTCTCTACTTGGGTCTTTTGAAAATTCCAGCCTTTAACAGTTGCTTATTTTTATAAATACATATTCATGTAGGCTGGGAAAAAATGCATCCATCATTTTAATGCTACAAATGATCCCATTTTCCTTAATATGGCAAAGCAAACACATTGGATGTCTGGTTGCTAGAGAAGCAGCAGAATTCTCTGGAATTGTGTGAGCTTTTACAGGTGAGAAGAATTAGTCCACTCTCCTCCCTAGCTCACCTCCCCTCTGGATGACACTGGCCATAGTCAGCTGCCCCCTAAGGGAGTCTATGCCAGAGACCCAGGCAGGAGGTACTGCTAAATAGACTACACAAGGTGATCTGAATCTCTATAGAGTTTTCCTCCTTTTAGATGTCATTGGGTAACAGGTGCCAACCCACTAGACTATCTTGGCATATCCCAAGATGAGTAAGCAGCTCAGAAGCCCTACCATTTCTGGCACAGTACACAATGCCACTGGGCATCACACCCAGCACTGCTGCTGTAATGTTACTTGGCATCTCTGGTCCCAAACAGTGGGGATTATGAAGAAGCTAGTTGTGGCCTAAACTTGGCCTGATCTCCTAACCTACTGCAGACCTAACAAAGTTAGATACCCAGAGAGAAACAGAGGTCTCCTGATCTTGTTCAGCCCAATAAGGTGCTAATTTCAGGAAGCTGATATACTGATCACAAAACACAAGCTAGTTTAAAGATACTCTGCTTCAAACAAAGCTGTCTACATCTCTTAATAAAGTGGTATCATGTCCCTTTCTTTCACATTTCCACAGCTTTGGGACTTAAGAGCCCAGAAGGCTTTTTATTAATGATGTCTATACCTAGAACCAGATGTAAAAGAAGGAAGCCACCTTACAGGCAAGAGCTCTGAGAAACACCCAAGATAAAGGAAGGAAGCTACTGCTTGGAAGCCACCTGTCCTCTGTTTCCTCAATGGCTTGGAGTGAATGACCCTGTCTGCATTCTAGAGTGGCTGCAAAAGGCTAGTGAGGCTATGGGATCAAGATCGTCCACTCTTCTTGCATTTGAGAAAGACCTTTTCTCCCTTTTCACATGGGCTGAGCTTGTTGTAGACAGGGACAGAAGCAGGTGTACAGGGCCAGGACTGGACTTGAGGGCTGCCATTCTGCTGCCAGTGGGGGAAGAGGACATGTGAGCAACAGAAAGTGGTTGCTTCAGGTGGGTGATCCTGTCTGCTGGGGGAGGGTGAAGCAGTAGGTGGGAGGGTGGCGTGAGGATTATTGGCCCAACACAAGAGCACTGGCTGCTGGTCACATGGAATGTGGCTGGCTGGTGTATTACATGTTGAGTCTTCCAAGGCTGAGCAGGCACAGGAGCCTTGTTAGTCCTGTTCTAGGAAAGGACCAGATGCTGGATCTGCAGTGGTGACTACTGGTCACCCAGGGAGGCTCACAGAGCACACCACTGCACCTGGATGTCTGACCCTTGCCTGCATTCCTTGAACAAGCAGAGAAACAGGAGACCATGGGGCAAAAGCAGACATGAAGGATTAAACCTATGCGTCATGGTGTGCTCTGCTCCAGGGCCAATGAAGAGAAGAGGAGACTGATGAAGAGAATCGTCCCTGCAAAGTCCATTTGTCTCAGATTGTAAACAGTAACACACCAGAAGTTCGAGGACTCATCAGGAAAGTCTTCACTGTAGTTAAACAAGTGACCAGAGATCATCCCAACAGAAAGAAGTAGCATCATAGAGCATCTAGAAGAAACTTGCAGATTGATGCAGGAAGGAAACCAACTAAACTCTGTTCTTCCTCTGCACTGTCTCCTATTTCTTAAAACACAAGAAAAACATTCTCCAACCAGCTTAGCATGATTTTTTTCTCAAAGTCCATATAACCTGCATAAGACATGATTCTTTCCCCTGGTCACAACATAAGTCTAGATGGGGAAGCACTAGGCAAGGTTCAGTATTTCTGGGGTGATGGCACCAATTACGCTGCCCTGGGACCCTTCTGCCGCCATGTGATCAGTGTCCCCTGAAGTGACTGCTGTCTCAGGGTGCAGACACCTTCAGGCAGAGCCCAGCCCAGGCCCAGGTGGCTGCACCCCCCACCCCCATCATCACTCTGCAGAAAAGCAATCAGTGTGGCACAGGTTTGGCAGAAAGAATACAGCCATGGCCTGGAGCCTCCCTGCAGAGTGGGGAGAGTACAACTACCCAGGAAGCAATGACCATGCCAGGGCACACCCACTCCTTTCTCTCAGAAAGAAAACCCACTGGACCATCCAGTACAATGAACAGGGCAAAAAGCATGGATGGAAATGTGGTCACTGCAACAGACGCTAACATGAGACCCCATGACTGGAACTGGTCCAAGGCTACAGTGATGTCTGATGTTGGCCCTTCCAGAACTCATCCTCATCTCTCAGGACACCACTGCCCTCTGGCTGTTGGGACACAGTTTCCAGCATGCTGTGCATGCTGGGGTACAGACGTGTTTGTATTCATTCAGACCGTTTCCTGGGGGTCCTGAGCTTGATTTACTTTTTCTGGCCTGAAGAGGGCTACACCTACCACAGTTGAGGACCACCAGCCCAGTAAGCCCTCTTCTTCCATAGCCTCCAGGATGCCCCCGCCATGCTGTGCAGTCACTGGGATAGGTCAGTGACGGGGGGCCCACCTCCGCTGCCATCAAACAGAACCTCTCGGCGGCTGGGTTCAGTGATGGACAGCTCCTGGGCTAGATCGTTGAACCGAGATATGTAATCGACACTGTTTTCATTCATCATGCACACCAGCTGGGAATCCACGACCTGCAGGCAGAAGACACAAGGCAAGACCACATCAGCTGGCCTGCCATTTGGACTGGATTCTTCCAGTCCAGGCCACCACTGAGACTTTGGTGGAAGGCAAATGATCCTGGGGTCTCTTTATAGTAAAGATTAGAACCTCCTATCAACTGGCCATGTAACACTGGCACTGCACTCTGGGGAAACTCTCAGAATCACTTGTTGTTTTTATTTTTTATTTATTTATTTTTTTTGCTTTTTGGTATGTGGGTAGCTCCCCGGCTGGGAATCGAACCCAGGCCACAGCGCTGACAGCGCCAGCGCCAAAGCCTTAAGCCACTACACCATCAGGGAATTCCCTCACTTGTTGTTTTTAACTGTCACTCTTTTGGAAAGTGTGCAGAAGAGCCTACCATGAACCTGGCACATCTGGTTGCTAGGATCAGAGTGGTGGTTCCTTCCGTGTGACACTTGTGGGGAGAAGACAAACAAACAGGCATATGGCACAGAGTGGAACGCAGAGACTGTGGGGTGGCCTAAAGGAGACCTAAGTGGAGAAAGAGGACAAAGTTTGCCATGGGAGAGGGGAGTACATTCCTGTCAGAAGAAGTAGCAAGTGCAAAGGCTCTGGGATGGGAACAGGCTTTGGCTCTTACAGAAACAAGGGAGCTGGTGGACAGGACAGTAAGCACAACCAAGAGTGGAAGACAATGAGAGAGAGATTTGAGCATGTACAGTAGGGCTCAAGGTACTGGGACTTTATTCTGTGGACAAATACATGGAACATACAGTCTTCAGAGTTTACTGTATATCTCCTTTGTTGGAGTGGAAGCCTCATGAGGATGGAGCTGTTGTTTTGTTCACTCAGAATGGTGGCTAGTGGTGAAGTAAGATTGTGTGCTTACCTCTGCTACATCGGCCAGGGACCTGGACACAAATGAGTCTCTTGAGTTTCCATCCAGCAGGCTGGGGCCCAGCAGGGAGGTGCCACTGTGGGTCCCCACCGCAGTCGGCAGCATCTTCCGACCCTTCTCTGAGGAGATGAAGCTCGCTGCCAAAAGAAGGAACAAGCCCTGAGACCAGCTTGGCTGGCACCAGGCCAAGGGGAGGATCCTGAGGGCTGGAGATGGCTGTGAAAGGCCCATGCAGGCATCTACCCACACGCTGTACACAGTACTTCAGGAGGATCTGTACTGCCCGGCTTCTCTTGTGTGGGTAGCCCTGGAGGGTCCCCAGTAGCACACATACATTGGCCTCATTTTCCCAGGGGCCCCCAGTACTCTGCTGTCCAGACACCACCCTCACGTCCATGTAAGGTGGTTCGCAATTTTTCACAATCTGTATTTTACTTTGCAGAAGTCTGCACTGTTCTGTGGTATGCTCATAATAGGAAACACTCATCCAATGCTGGCTTTCCACACCCAGATCAGAGCCTGAGTTCTGAACAGTTAGGTAAGGCACCCACACAAGGTGCTGACCCTGTTCGGCATGTGTATAGTACACCCCTGTCTGGGGCTGCAGTCCCAATGGTCATGTGCACACCCTGGAGGCTCTCTAAAACTACAAAGTGCACGGATCCCAGATGTGTCCCAGGAGCCTCTCCTACGTAGGACACTGAGGCCAGTGTATCTTTCCCTAACATCCCCTTCATACCACACAAACACCTGGTACCCAGTGAGGATGAACACATTCCACGAACATGCTAATCTGTGCTCAACATGCCACAAGACAGGTGGACTATCTATGTCAGAATACTTTACTGAGAAGAGAAAGGGGAGCCAAGAGTACAATAAGCCAATTTCTTCTACCCTGCCATCGGCAGCAAGAGCAGAAGGCCCTGGTGGAGGAAGGGCCAAGACACCTGGCTGGACTGTAGGAAGGCAAAGGGGACTGTGTGGGGAGATGGACATGGGCCCTTATAGGTTGTCATGTTTGCCAAAGCTTAGTGAACCGCACACTGGAAATCTGGGCATTCTCTCATATGTGAGTGATGCAGGAAAAATAAACTCTGGAAAAGAAGCAAAAAGTTCTAGTGGGAGTTCTGCCAGACAGTACAGAGAATCCAGACTTCAACCTCCCCACCAAATTCACTGTGTGGAGCCCTGTTCACCCACTGCTGGTCTGGGATGGTGCCTAGGCACCCTCCATAAATACTCACCAAACAAGCTGCTGAGTGATGAGTCTGTGGGGTCACTGGGGCACCACTGGGGGTCGTGGGTGGGGGAGGCAATCCAGTCTGGCTGGGGACTGCTGGATGGGGAGGGAAGACTCTTGGAACTGTCACTGCCATTCAGTTTTGCTGGAGAAAGAGGGACTCCTTCACCTGTCAACCAAAACCCAGAGTCAAAACTCCACATCGGGTGAACAGCACTCCGCTTCCCCAAACTGTCACTAAGGCAGTGGGACAGCACAACTGTATGCTGGCAAACTTCGGGAGACCCAGGACCTCACTGAGACCTCCACAGAGGATGAACAACACTGGTCGGTGAAGGGGATCCCCCTGCAGCAAGGATACGTGCTCATCTTAGGGAATGACAATGGCCACAGCTATCACTGATGACGCCAGGCCTGGTGCCGACAGCTTCATCTAAATCCTCTCATAGGTGTTACAATAGCCCTGTGACGTGCATGCTATTCCCAGTTCACTGATAAGTAAGGTTCAAATAAGCTGGTGACCTGCCCACAGCCACACGCTCCCAAGCTGTGAACTCAGCTCTGTCTGAATCCATGGCCTGAATCATACCAGAGAGCACCAATACCACTGTCACTAGGACACTGGTCCAACCCCCTCCTGGAACCTGCAAAACTCACTGATGTCCACCTAGATTTAGAACCAACTAGGACTATGGCCCATCTGATCCTCAGGCTGGAAAGGCCTTGTGGGTCCACACTCTGTTGGTTTCAAGGCCATGACCAGTCCCACCAAACTATCAACAACTGCAGGTCCTGTCCACCACTTATCCACCTGTGCTGTCACTGATGGGCCAGGCTATATAGGTGGCAGGTCTCTGATATACAAAAGTGAGATCCAGATGGGAACTTACTGAGCAGGTGTGGTAAATACTTAGGTGGGAGGTCAAGGGTAACTCTGAATCCCTCTTCCTGGCAGGGAACTGATTGCAGAAAGTGTGTGCAGAGGCAGCTGGCCCCTTACCATACTGGCCGGAGCTGATAGCAATCTCGATGATCGAATCACTGATTTGCGTGGCAGGTTCTCCCTGCGAGAGTACATCCTCAGGTGGACCGGGGAGGGAGATGTCCAGCAGAGCAGAGACATTAGGTGGAGAGAGCCGGGTGCTGGAACCCTCTACCGAGGGCAGTTGGGTGGAGAGCCCATTATGAAGAGGAGCCTTGGATAGCTCAGATAAGGAGAGGACGGGTGACCCCTGGTGGGAGAGAGGGACTGTTTAGATACAACCAATCAACCAATGCCTAATAAGGAACGAAAAATCAACCTCAGCCCCACAAAGTGGTAACCAACAGAGAGGTGATCCTCCTTTCCAGGAAGAAACACCTTGGGGGATGTACTTGTCCCAAAACCATCCAGGGATGCAGAGTTGAAAGGCCTGGGGTGGCCAGGACCTGCTTCCCCTGCTGACAGGACAGCTGGTAACACCCAGGCAGAAGGAGAGTGTCAAAATGCTACCAGCTGATGATCTCCTCAATTTCCCTTGGCCCAGGAAACCGAGTCCTTCCAGAACAGTGTCTGAATCAGCCAGCCTCGCAGAGGGGAAGAAGGAGCCTGTGAGACGGGAGATGCATGTTCCTCCATCTAGGCAAGGTGAGTGAAAGAAAGCCTTTGGGTGTCCAAGGGTCCTTTCCACATCCTTAGGTCCAGGGCAGGGAGGCGAGGCCTGCTGTCAGGACTGTGAGGGTGGGGACGTGACATTGGAGGGGGGTTCTGGGTCAGCTATTTTGCTCAGCAACCAGAAGTACACTTACCTGGAAACTGTCCGTCACTGGCTCCTGCTCAGGCCTCGAGGGGACACTGATGAATGGGTCTTCTGGGCCCTACAAAAAGAGAACACCAGGAATGCTAGCAAGCCCCTACGCACAACATGCCAAAACTCCACCGAGGAGCTCACTGGCCACCAAGCTCCCAAGGAAAGAGATGCTCCACTTCCCAGCTTCCTAACAGCCACAAGCACAGGAACCCATCTCAGTCTGGATTGCAAAATCTCCTGTGAGGACAAGCAAGCCCACTGCTTCCAGAAGGTGGGCCACCAATTCTCTGAATTTAAGACTATCAAGCCAAAACCTCGTAGTCCTCAGGTAGGGCTGGGCTGAGGAACCAGAGCGCTGGGAGAGTCAGAGAGGAGTGCCCATCAGAGGTCACCAGGCCCACTATTGGCCAACTTGGTTAAAGTTCTTTCTCAGACCGAGCTGATGTCTGAGAAGTCTGCTGATGTACAGATCTCCTTGCTTGTCTTAGTTCTGGATTCTCCAGTGTCATCCAGCAAGCCTGTCCTCAGTCTGCCATAGCTCTCCCCTCTGGGCCATGCCACAGCCTCCCTGGTTCAGTACTCTCCTCTAGGTTATTAGGCCCGTTCCTTCTGGGTGCAGAACTGCAGTCCAGCATGATCTCAGTCCCACAATCTTGGCTCCCATCCCTCTGGAGAGTGACTGACCCATCCTGAAAGCTGGTGGTAACTTGGAAAAGCCCTTCTAAACACTCACCCCTACGGTGGGGATGGGGTCCCCATTCTGGTGGATGCTGGTGGAGTCCCGACCCGAGAGGGCAGTTGTCGCTTCATCTGAAGACAGTGAAGAGATGCCAGGTAAGCCCTCAGTGTCTAAGACAGGAAGAGGACTCCCAGGGATGATGCCGGCACTTGTAGCTGCTAAGTCGACAGCATCTGGCAATACAAAGGACAATGCCAATCCTGGCTTTACTGACATTCCAAAACATGCTCACAGGGCTCATGAGAATAGCCTCTCCCTCACATCTCATTTCAATGCAAGGACAATGGCTTTCCTGTTCTCTCTGGAAGTAACGCAACAGCATGGCTCAGGGGGGAAGAAAACAGAAATGTCGCTCAGAAAAATCTCACGTGCTATGTCACCATGCTGGTCACAGAAACTTACTGGCCAGGTGGCCCGTGGCCTGAGGCGGAAGGACCTTGGGCATGATCGGCCGAGACAGAGCCGCTTTGGTCAGGGAGGACTGGATGGGCCGGAATGAGCCTCTTCCTGTGAGGACAAGAACAGAAGCAGCTGCATCAACCCTACGTCCCCCCAGTGCCCTCATGGCAAGGACTACAGAGGATTTGTTTCACAGCCACAAGTGGGACCATGGAAGCCGAGCCAAGGTGGAAACCACTGAACATCCCAAACCCTTGGGAAAATCAGAAGTCAAACAGGCCCCAGATGAAGAGTAAGTTCTGCCACCTGTGATGGCAGTACCACTGTGCCTCCTAGGGGAGGCTGCTGAAAGGCTGTGGTCAGTACTGTCATCCCCTGTGGATGGTCCTTTAAGGGTGACGTGCACCCAAGTTAAGCTACAGGCTCCTCTAAGGCAGCCGGAGCATCAGATTTGGACTAAAATCCTGCCTCTGCAATTGGGCTCTTTCCTATTAGGCCTTCTGCAGGTGAAAAGGAAGCATGAGAAAAAAGCAGTCAGTAGCTGTCTGAGTCCTGCAGTAAGTAAATCTGAAATGTGAAAATCAAGACTGATTTAAAGGCAAATCATGGAGTATGTATTTCACTAAACCATACTCACTAAGAAAATTTAGAGCCAGGACCCCCACTGACCTTAGAGACCTATGTAGGTTGTATACTCCACTGTTCCATCTATTCCATAAAATGCCTGACAAGACATTATAGTGAGAGGGTGGACCACAGATGCTCCCCTAAAGCGAAGTGAGTAAAGTATCCCCAACAGGGCTGCCTGAGCCCATCTTTGAAGGAAGCTGCCTGTGCACCACCCGTCACACTGGGCCCGACACAGGGGCGTACTCAATGTCTGTTGACAGAATGGACAAAGGAATGCTGGAAATGTCACTCCAAAAGCCATAGAAGCAAATGCCTGTCATTCCCAAAGAGGAGGCCATATGCCAGTAAGGAGAGGTGAAAAGCCAACCTGATGAGCCCCAGTGCTTACCAGTTATGGAGGAATTTGACAGGATGGAGAAGGAGCAGACGTTGTGGGACTGGTTTTCAGACGGTCTAGGAAGCAGGGTTCTCTGTGGAGGGAAGACTGCCAACAATCAGGTGATGAAAAGATCTCAATGCCAAAAATCACTCAGGAAACCAGCAAAGAGTTGTAAAGGGATATTCTAGGTAAAAGGGAGCTGAGTGTAACCAGATGGGCATTCTGGTTCTAAAGCTAATGACTTAAGGGTTGCTGGGACAGGCTGAGAACAGCTATGCCCTATGGACAGTGGGTCTGAAAAAAACCCAAGGGATCAAACTATCCCCAGGGAAAGTGGAGGAATGTCAGAAGAATCCACTTAATACAGAATGTTCTTCTGGATTTGGCTGGATGCAATTAGTCATATACAATCTGTTTCTAACAATTCGATGTGGACTGTTACAAAAGGTACCTCCTTATTCTGAGCCTCCTTGAATTCAAAGTGAAGAATATAAAGTTGCTGCTTGTAACATAGACAGGCTAAAGCTTTGAGGTGCTCTACCCCATCCAACAGTCCTGGGGCCCACCCTCCATGCTTATCTGCCTGGGGCTCCTATGTGTGAATAATTAAGTTCCAATGTGATAATGATCATCTAAAGAAATTATATGAATTGCTGAAACTGTCAGTGAATTATTAATACAAAGTGTCTGTCAACCCAGAAGTGTCCTGACGACCTCTAGCTCTGAGTGCACAGCTGTGTGTCTCTGCTGACACACAAAGGACGTCTCCATGCCCCTCAGAGGTGCCGCAGGGTATTGGCACAGAGCAGAGGAGGTGCTATTGGGGCTGCAAACCAGACAGAAAGGGTGGTCAGGTCTGCTCAGCTGCCGGGAGGCAGTGGGGTGACTGATTAACAAGGTATGGAGCTGCAGATGTGCCACCACCTTTGCTCCAACTGCACTTTCTCAAAGGGGCGGAGGAGAAATATTTTAGGCTTTGGGGCCCTATGGTCTCTGTTGCAGCTACTCGTCTCCCCGCTGGTAGTGTGAAAGCAGCTGTGGACAGTAGGGAAATGAATGATGGCGGCCATGTGCCAATTAAACTTTTCATAAAAACAGTAAATGAAAAGACCACTTACTGTGCATGATTCTATTTATACAAAATGCCCCAAACAGGCAAATCCACAGAGACAGAAAGCAGATTTGTGGTTGCCTGGGCCCAGGGACGGGCAATGCTGGTGGGAATGATGAAAATGTTATGGGATTAGATAGTAGTGTTGGTTGCACAACCCTGTGAATATACTAAAAACCATTCAACTGTACACTTTAATGGGTGAACTTTATAGTACGTGAATTTTCTATCAAGAAAACTGTTTAAAAAACAACAAAAAAACAATTAATTGCCACAGGGCTACATGGGTGACCTGGTATGTGACACTGGACTGAACAGCTATGGAGCTCCCCACTCAGCTGGGAGGGGATTAACGTATTACACCCAATACACTAAAATCAAATGCATTAACATTAAATTACAGTTGGCCCTAAAACAGAGGTTTAAACTGAGCGGGTCCACTTAGAGGTGGGTTTTTTTCCCCAGTAAATACCTGCACCGCTTTTGATCCGCGGTTGGTAGTCCGCGGATGTGGAGGGCCAACTCCATGTGTCGCTCTATACCGTTTTATTTAGGGGACTTGAATATCTGCAGGTTTTGGTACCCATGGTGAGGTCCTGAAACTAATCCCCTGCAGGTTCCGAGGGACGACTTAAATTCTGGTGGAGTCAAATGTTATACACGGATTTCTGACTATGCAGGGGGTCAGCATCTCTAACTCCTGCATGTTCAAGGGTCAACTGTAGTCTGCAGACACACAAAAAACCTTGGCATTTAGACTACATCCTCCTTCCTAAGACCTGTCATGCAATTTCCCATTTCTAAATAAGTTAATCTCAAGAGATTTCTAAGAGTCTAACAAAAGGAGACCTAAGCAATCCAAAAATAAAATACATTCATAACTTTCTGAGACCATAGTCATTTCAGAATTCTGGCTTCACTGTTTTATCTTTTTACCTCCAAATAAATCTGCCCTCTTTCTCAGTGCCTTTGATTCCTGGATATCCCCTCTGGTCTGCAGATGGCATCTATGGGTCTCCCTGGCGTTCCTCATTATAAGCTCCAGAGAAATCTGACCTCTGGCCAACCCATCCTCCATGCCAACTGCTTCCACTGCCTATGTATTTATAAATAGATGTTCTGAGAGTCCTCAAATATATCCCAATTTGGGACTTGAATCCTCAGATGCGTCTGTCTTTTTTGGAAGTGGTTTGATGTTGTACAAAGGTTATTTACAAGAATAGTTAGGGTCACTGTTATTATTAATACTTTATTTATCCTATTCATAAGAAGAAAAACAAGGGGTAGGGGCTCCTCATTTCACATGAACAACTACAACATGGGAGAAAACGAGTGTGTTGGGGCAGCTTGGCCAGTGGGAATGGGAGGCTGCCCCCCACCAGACCTGACTGGGGTTCCTGACCTGGACCACCAGAGGCTTCCGCAGGTGCCGGTTCTGCAACTTCCGGGGCTTTGGCAAGAAGAAATCCGACTGCATCTGTGAGGAAAACAGCGCCCGACCCCTGAGAGTGTTTTCTCCACAAATATGGGTTGGCAGGCAAGGGGGTGGGGGCGCAGTCCCCGTACTTACGCTGATGGAGTTCAGGTGCTGAAGGAAAGTCAATTCTGTCTCTTTACTGGGAGAGAAGAGCTTCCCATGTCGGCTATTGGGTGGCAAAGTTGTTGGGACAGCAAAAAGGCCACCATCTGAGTCACTGCTTCCTGTACTGGAGGAACCAGCCACCAAGAGGGGTCTTGGAGGGTTTCTCAAACCTACAAAAGAAGGGAGCAGCTACACTCACTCAGCGGTATCGCTAGTGTGAATGGAGTTCCACCAGGAAGAAAATCCAGAGCTCCTGACCACCTGTTCAGCTTCTTGGGAATGAATTTCCTATATCTGAGTCCCATTATATCTGCTTTTCCATCTTTCTCCCTGAAATTCTAGTGCCTACTGTGAGCAGACAGGATAAATGCTCTTCACCACTTTGATCCTCAGTGGGAAGGGCAGCTATACCTTCAAAGACTTTTCAGAGCCTGAAGAACCTTTCAGATCATCTGGTTTAGACAAGGAGTCAGCAATCTCTCTCTTTAAAGGGCCAGATAATAAATGTCACTTTGTGGGCCTCATAGCCTCTGTTGAACTCAGTGTAACCAGTTCTGCAGTTGTAGCACAAAAGTAGCCACAAACAACAAGTGTATACCAGTGAACACAGCTGTGTGCCAATAAAACTCCATTTACAACTAGCAGCCTATGGGCCACAGTTTGCTGATGCCTAGTCTTAATCTCTAACTGTACACAAAACAGATCCAGAGATAGAGGAACAGAAAATATTTATTTAGAAACCATGATTCTGGGACTCTGCTAGCTGTTTTCCTTGTCAAAGGTGCTGCTGCAAAGCACCCTTAATTCATGGGAGGATGGGTCTTCTTCCCATATTCTTTATTTGCAAATCTGTGAGGTTACACTGACACTCATGGCATTCAAGAGACTAGGTCTTCCAGGCACTAGTCTGGATTCTAGCACCGTAGATACACTGGTTTAGAAGCATCCTCAATGCAGAAAGAAGATGGATATTTACACAGAATTGCAAGATTTTAAAAACAGAACGGAAGGCAGGAAAAGACTACGTAATCTACCAGTTAGCCCCACTATCGCGTACTGTGCCCTTATCTATAAGGACATGCAATCCACAGCCATAGCAAGGAAACACATTAAAGGTTAGAAGAAAACACAAATAAAAACTGCAGGACATGGTGAATCTGACAAGCAGCAGCTTGCTTTTCTCGATGGCCCCATGAAGTGCTCTCAAATAAATGGAATCTTTAAGCACTTAATAGACAGGCTATTCGCAACACAGTAAGTCAGAGAAAACATAAAGCTAGTGACATTCTCTGAATGGAAAATAATCCTAGAGAACCAAGACACTAGGTCTGTTCAGCCAAAAACTTACTGCCAGTTTTGGAGCATCTGTCTAGAACAGTAAGAACAGAGGTGGGACTGCTTCTTAAATGACATATGCCTGTCATCAGAGCAGAGATCCTGGCCAATCCAGGACATCCAAGGTTCTGCAGTAAGAACATCTGCCTACAGGGATACCTATGATGCCCTTTGTGTCTGGTGTGGAGGCCTTCTGGGGTACAGGACACAAAGGAACTCTCGCCAGCCCTCAGCTCCTGCTGTCCTTGCCTCCCCAGCCATCCCCATGTCATCAGGTTAGTCTCGGGAAGAGCTGCAGGACTTTGATGGTGAGAGGAAGAAGCCAGACTCAGATCCATCCAGCATGGATTTACACCCAGGACACATGGGGTGGGGCTGCAGAATGCATGCACATTTCTTATTCTACCTTTAAAATTCAGAGTTCATGATTCTAGCCATAATAATTAACGTTTTATTACAAAATACTAAGCAAGAAAAGTCGATGCCTTAAGGAAATGGTTCATGTTGATCCTGGGGTTTTAGGTACCCAGTAACCCAATTAATTTAAATTTCTCCTGAGATATATAACAGGGGTAAAGGAACACCATGGACTGACAGGTCAGCCTGTTTGTATCTTTCCAAGGCTTATGTTAAAGTCCTGGAGACTTGCTCAACTGAAGGCTTCTTTAATACTTTAGATGGAAAGAAAAATAGTCTCTAGAATATTCAGAAAGAACTAGCCTTTCTCGGACTTTAAGCCACCAACTCAGCATGTTATGGAGGCTTCTGCTGACCTCACAAAGCACAACCACCCTAAGTGAACAGACTGGGAAAAGCCATCCCATGTTTCCCATTGGCTCCTGCAACCTCAGGACCCCAAAGCTCCTGAGGTGGTGATTTTTGCACCATCACCCTGCCTGCAGGGCTGTGGCTGACTGACTGGCATCAGGCCTCAGGCATCGCTGCACCTTCACCTCTGGCACAGCCCTCTTGCCCTGAGGGCCACCCAGGATGGTGGGGATTGAGTGAGTATGGCTGCTGGGCCTCACCTGAGGGGCAAGGTGTGGAGCCAGGAGAGAAGGTCTTGCTGTTGCGGAGGGCAGACTGGTTTCGAGGGCAGCGGGGGCTCCGGGAGCTGATGGTCACGACCTTTCCTGGCGGAGTCGTCGACTGCTCCTCCTGGGTGGGCCTCACTGAGGCGGTGGAGCTGGCATTAGCTTCTGGAGCCTAGGACAGAAATGGGCCAAAACAACAGCCAAACTCAGCCTGTAAACACTGGTTCTGGAGTGAACCATTATTCATGGGCTTGCAGGAGGCATAAGAACTCCCTGAGTTCAGAGGGACAACAAAGGCTCAGAGACAATTCCATGATGGCTAAGGTCAGCATCCCAGAGTTACTCAGCAATGCCAGTGTTCAAAAACACCAGTCAGGATTGTGAGCAAAGTTGGTCTCTGGAAATGATTCAAGACATAACTCACGGCTTGCCTGCCTTGAAGAGAATAATAATAATGTAATCAGTAATACCTTAACAACATGTACCAAAATATTGATTAAATGCAGTTATCCATAATTGTATTTCCTAGTTAAGATGTACTTTCCAGTCTCGCTTTACTGAGTTACCCCTATGATCTCCCTTGTTTTGCCCACCCTGTAAAATAAACTCGCTGCAGCCAGATGGGGTCTCTGTGTCTCCATCAGAGTGCAGAAAACCACCTGGTACCAGCTTTTCTGTCTATAAAAACCAAATAAAAAACAAAAAAACAAAAAAACCCAAACCATCAGTCAGGTAGATACTCAGGAACCACCACTCTCCCTCCTGAAGCCTCTGTCCTCACTGCCCACAGGTAGGTGACATGGACAGGCCAACCATCAGGGAGTGACAGGAGGGAGGGAGGAAGTGGCAGCTGAAAGCAGTGGGCACCCGCTCCCCCCAGGAGTGCTCAAGCTGCCAGATGCTGAATGGCAAGTGATAGTAATTGGCCTTTTTATAAAACAAGCCTAAGATGACTGCAGTGGCCTCTTCTGGTTGTAAGTCAGAAAAAGGAAATACAGATTTAACTTCCAGAATTAAACACAATCACAGCTTAAGAGTCCTGTGCTGAGTCCAAACTCCAACCCCAGGGGTTTCGTAGGCTGCTGCCTGAATAGGCTGCCCCCCCACTCCTGGGTCCCTGCCAGCCACACCCACTTCCAGCCACAACTGTTCTTACCCTGGTGACTCACCATAGGTCCTCTTCCTCATTCTCCCCTGCGCACCCACGGCCAAACCCCACGTGGGGGAACCTTCCCATAAATTACAGAATCCTTGTTCACACTCTCAGCACTCACTCCAGGCGCCCTCTCCTCCTCCTGTACCTCCCATGGCTTTTCAGCCCCCAGCCCTGACCTACCTTACTCCTTTCCATGGAATGTCCCCCAACCTCCACACCTCTGTATCCCTTCCTGCTTAGCTTACTCAATCTCACTGTTCAATCACCCAACTGAATGCCCAGCCAGTCTCTTGCCAGCACCCTGACCCCCCAAGGGACTTGATTGTCAGCACTTCACAGAAACCACAGGGCCAGGTATGCCATCTCTAATTCAAGATCCCCATTCTCGGCTAGGGCTTCTGGTCAGTGGTTCTCACACCTGAGCTGCATCAGAATCACCTGGCATAGGATCTCAAAACAGTCTACAGGGCCCCAAGAACCTGCATCTGTAATGAGTTCCCAGGTGATGCTGAGGCTATTAACTGGGGACCCCACTTTGAGACCCATGGCTCTGAGCACCCTGCTTCAGATGCTCTGAATATTTTCAAACCTGCTCACTCCCCTCTTCCATTGAGACCAAGGCCACCACCTCAGCTGTGCTGCCTCCAGCCTTCTCCGGAGCCAGCCTAGCCTAGTCTTCTTCTCTAGGGTACTGGACATGCTCATGTGTCCCCCTAGTCTCCCCTCCCGACTCCTCCAAAAGACAACCTTGAAAAAGTTTTCTAAACTCATCATCTCTGTCCAGTCACTCCAGTATTGCCGATGCCTACCCACGAGTCACCTTCACACCGCTAAATCCCAAGTCCACTGCTCACCCCCAAGGCCTTGCCTTACCAGCCTCTGCAGCATCCAGACACTTCCCATGCACCCTTGCTAGTGCCGTCAATCTCACAAGGCACTGATTCTCTTCACCACTGCTCTACGGAGCGCCTCTCCATGCAAGCACTGCAGTGGCGAGGCCAAAAAAACGGAGAGGAGCCCAGTGGTAGAGGCTCCTGGAAATGAAGGCAGAACAGTGAATTCAGACTGAGTGTGTCTGCCCGGGGAAAGTGGATGGTGTGCTGCGTGTCCTCAGGCGCTACTTGCACTTGGTTCTGAACGTGAATCAGCACTGAGGGGTGCACAGTGAGCCTGTACTCCCGGCCTGTCCAACGAGGCCACTGCATTCAGCTTCCTTAGCTGTTCCTTCTGGAACTTGTGAGCCTCCAAGCTTCTAAACACCACACACACACTGCTTTTTTGGGACCAACCTGCCTTAGGACTCTGCTATCTTGTGTCCAAGACAGCCTAGGAGACCTTCCCATCAGTGGTACCTTCTGCCCCATTTGCAGCTCTGCTAATCAGCCTTCCCAGGAGGGTCACAGGCTATGGCCTACCTGGCATGGCTTCCTGCTCAGTGGGCCACTGTAGTCACTTCCTGGGCTCAGGGACTACTCACACAGCCAGAGGCCTCCCGAGGAGCCCCAGACTACTCCAATTAGCCAACTCTACCTCACGGAGGTCTTCAAGGCACTGCCCCCACATGATGCAGCCCCACACAGCAGACGGCAGCCCAGGCAGCCCATTAGTCCCCTCCCAACTCCATCTACTTCCTCCATCGAGGCTGTGCCACCACCGTCCTCCAGGACAGCCTCTCTAAAGCACATACTCGATCCTGTCATTCCTTTGCTAAAACATGCAATGCTCCCGACACTTAGAGAAAGCCTGACCTGCTCTGTTCCTGGCTGAATCTGCCATCTCACCTGTGTACCATGTGCCACTGGCCAGCACACTCAGGGTCAGCAGAATCACTAGAGCCCAGCAAGACCCAACAGGCAAGGTCTCTTGGTCACTGTCCTCTTTGGAGCCCTGTGTGAGCCCTGCCGGGCCGAGCCTTCGCCTGGCAGGGAGCCAAAACCCTAACCAGTGCTCCACACAGCCCCACCCAAGAGAACAAAACATGGTCTGCAAGAACCTGGTGGTGTAGTGGCTAGGCTTCGGCGCTCCCAACACTGTGGCCTGGGTGCAATTCCCAGCCAGGGAACTCCCCCCTGCAAAAAAGAGAACCTCTCGCCTCCCTGGTCCCTACCTCCTGCTCTTCCCCAAAGAGCCTGTGGGACTCCTGGCCGCTGCCATGGGTCAGACCTATCTGCTCTCAGAGCTGGGCCTATTTGCGAAGCCCAACCCTCACTCACCAGCCTGGGGTTGACCTCAGTGGAGATGAGCTTCAGGAGGCAGCTGAGGAGGTGCTGCTTGTGGAAGGCAGAGGGCGGGGAGCTGTTGGGGGCCTGGCCCTCAGGGCCCAGCACAGCCAGCCAATCGTACTCCAGCTGTAGCTTGCTCGGCTTGCCCATCATGAGGTAGACTTCAGCCAGCGTCAGGCTCTCAGAGGTCTGCAGGTTCCAGCCCTCCTCACGGAGCTGCTGGGCCAGCCGGCTGGTGGGGACATCCTTTGGGGGCTTGGCGGCAGGATGTCCCTGAGGTGGCAGGGCATCCAAAGGGTTTGCTTTCTCCTGGGGCTCCTCTGCAGGAGCATCTGTCAAGTCTTTAGTGCAAGCATCTGACTGGAAACCCAGGCTGGGCTGAGGCTCCAGGCCAGGCGGACCACGGACAGGGGATGGTGCCCTGGTATGGGCAAGGTCGGCTGCCTCTGTGCTGCTGGGGGCACGAGTCTCTGGGGAGGCACATGCCAAGGGATGAGAGTCTGCGCAGCGGCATGGCTCAGGGATGATGAGGTCTTGGCAGGACTTCATGTAGCGGGGAAAGGGGTCCAGGAGGGAGAGCTCATCCTCCAGTTCTGGGAGCTGGCCACAGGCACACATCATTGTCCCAGGCTCTTGGGCGGGGCCATCCCCGCCCTCTGCAGGAGCAGCCGTGGGTATCTTTTCAAGCTGTCCTCCAGTGTCCTGAAGCCCAACAGGTAGCCTGTCAGGAGCATCCGGGCTGCTGAGGCTTGGGGTGGCACTCTCCCCAGGGGCACTTTCAGGGGAACTCTCTCCGGAGCTCTGCGAAGCATCGGTAGAGGGAGGGGGCCGCCCCGCAACCTTGCCCTCGGTCCCGGCCCTTGGGCACTTCACCTGGCCCCTGGCTGTGCCCTGCCCACTCTGGATGCCCAGGATCTGAGCTGGAGGCAGCGTGTGGGTGTCCTTGGTGCTCTGTTTGCACCGGCCGCCCTCCTGCCAGTGCACTGTGCAGAAGGCCTTGGAGTGCACCACACGGGCCACTCCTGGAAGCGGGGTCAGTGTGCAGTTCTCTCCTGGGAACAGATGTAGCACCACCTTCTCTTGTGATGGCTCCACAAATGAGTCCTGCAGCTGCCGCTCCACAAGCGTCTTCCGCTGAGTGCACTGTCAAGGAACCACCTGCAGCAGCATCCACCCATGGGCACCATGGGGCCTTGGGAAAAGCATGACCCAGGAATTTCCTTGTTTAGGAACTTCACACCCAACACACTCCGTCCTGGCAGGGGACTGGGCAGGGCTGGGAGCTTGCCAAGGATAAGAAGTCTGGGTCTGTCCTTGGTCACTTCATTCAACCTGAGGGCCAGGATGTTTGGCCACTCACCATATGGAGGGCTGCTGTGATAGTTCTAACACTGTAAGGTTAGAAAAAGGGATCACAACCAAAACCCAGAGGACAAAGGGATAGTTTAGGTTCTATCTACACCATCTCTCAGCATAGCTGCTACACCCACAGTGCTACAATGTAATCTCAGGACCCCATTCTCAGGCAGCAGGTGCTGCAGAATTGGGGGGTGGGGGATTGCTTTAGTAGGAAAGATACGATTCGCACTTCATGGAGCGCCCACTTCTGCTTCAAAAATTCAATGAGGCTGGAGACCTTCCGATGTAGCTCCACGATCATTCTACAGGAAAAAGACAGAGGGAAGATGTTACATGGGAGAAAACCTCCTAAGAGTCCCAGAGGCTGCCAGCAGCAAGACAATGCCATAGAGAGTAAAGCCATCCCAGAAGGGCACCAAGGAGGGACCAGAGCCACGATGTCCCAACAGGGACATTGAGTCCTTTTCTTAAAAATTAACCTTTTAAATTGAGATAAATGATGACTCATATGAAGCTGCAAGGCAAAGCAGAGACCTTTTATAGTGCAAGATCTCACCCAGGATACAGGCTTTGGTGCAACCCATCATCCTACTCTATCAGAGCCTTCTGGGTTCAATAAGGGGACTCTGGCCAGCCTTAATTAATTCCAGGAAATTAAAATACATATGGAAAAAATGAAGCAGTAACAGATTACAACATGGATGAACCTCGAAAACATGATATTCAGTAAGAGAGAGCAGACAGAAAGGCCCACATAATATATGATTCTACTTATGTGTCATGTAGAGAACAGGTAACTCTACAGAGACAGAGGTAGACTGATGATTGATTACCGGGGCCAAAGACCAGGGGAGGGAAATGAGGAGACATTGGGGTGATGAAAATGTTCTGGAAGTAGATAGAAGTGGTAGTTGCACAATACTGAAGATACTCAATGTCTTGAATTGGGCACCTTAAAATGGCTAATGGTTAATTTTATGTTCTGTGACTTTTACCTTAATCTAAATAAAGATGTTGGAAAACGGTTCATCCTCACAGTGGTACCCTGCCCATAAACCAGACACAAATCTTCAGGGAGACAGTGAGAGGAATGGAAAGGTTCTCATGAGGAAAGATTCTGCAGCCATCAACCTATTAACTACAACATCCTCCTACATCCACTCTTGGCCCAAGGGGCCCATGTCCAGGTATGGAAGTGCAGCTCGGTGCCTCTAGGCCCCCAAAATCTGAGGGCCCCAATTAGAGTACGTCATCCCATGTAATTTTGCAGCACTGGGTGAAATTTGTTTACCCCCATGGGTCTTCAAGGGGACCTAAACACCACCCTCTGACCCCGACCCTCACAGCTGGCTTCCCCACAAATGCCAAAGGCAGTTACCTGAGCCTGGGGTTCTGGGCGAGGCTCTGCACACGAGCCCAAGCGTGGTTGTTCCGTGGCTGCAGCTCTACTGGGACTCTCAGGGGCAGGCGCACTGGCTTCTGGTCCTCTTCGTCACTCAGGCCTACATTAGGAAGGGGCCATGAGCGGTTGGCAGAAGGACCATCATGCAGAAGGCAAAGTCCTCAGCCAGACAACTCAATCAGGGAGAAGCTGTGGGCAAACAACCTGGGAGGGAAAGCAGGGACGGCAGAGAAGCCTGCGAAGGCCTGTGCCTAGAGGAGTACTCATGTGGCGACTCGATCATCCACCAAGCCAGAACCACACCAGGCCATGAGATTCACTCTTGATACCACTGATACTTCGTCTGAATGCAGTTGTGGCCCCTGAGCTGACCTTGATTTACTGAGTGGACACACTGCAGTAACAAGGAACTTTGGACCCAGGAACTGCCATGGGATTAGGCAGGCCCAGACAGAGCCCCCGAGGCAGACATTTCTAGCTTGACTTGTCCGTCAACAAATGCAGCAGAATACAACGCCTCCTGACCCCATCCCAGTCCACCTCCTACATACCGTCTGGGTCACAGAGCTTCTTCAGGGCTCGGCACATGGGTGCTTTGATCCGTAGGTTTCTGCC
The DNA here is from genome assembly GCA_004026885.1 of Lyroderma lyra. NCBI lineage: Eukaryota > Metazoa > Chordata > Mammalia > Chiroptera > Megadermatidae > Lyroderma > Lyroderma lyra. The sequence continues at coordinate 38,792 of PVJL010005734.1, read as the reverse complement.
TTTGTAACGTACCGTGGTGGCCCTGGGGAAAAGTTTTAAAGAAGTGCTAAGGCCTCTAAATGAATAGTTGTTCCCCGCCCAGCGCAGTAATGGAAGGCCCAGCATGTCCAATACACACAGAGCTCAGAGCAGGTGAGGGCCGTGGATGGGTCCCATCCTGGCCGCCGGAGCACCTCCTCAGTCCCGTGACTTTGGACGTCCAACTACCTTCCCGACCACACTTCACACTACAAAGGGGACACCTGCTGTTTATAGGAAATGTGTCCTGCCCACCCGCCTGGTGACTGGTGTGGCACCAGCTGCTGTCCCACCCCTGGAAAGCCTGTAACGACGGAGCTGATGTCAGATGGCACACCCTTCTCTTGTCCTCCTTGAGGTCCCTTGAGAGTCTCAACCCACCTCTACATGACCACATCTCCAGGTCAGCGACGTCCCTGAGTTAATCTATAAACCACACTATCGAGACCTGGGGTTATGGGGCACTCACATAGGCCCTGTTCCATTTGAAAATGAGAAATCTCAAACAATGCATCCTGGCTAGAGCTTACCTGAAATAAAACCCCTCCAGAACTTTCAGAATGGGTCCCAGTCAAAGAAAAGTCCTTGGTCAGCCACCCAGTGGTTGGTGAACAAATGTAGGTTCGTGTTTTATAAAAGGTTCAAGGCCCTTGTATGCTGTTTTTATGAATCTATGTTTTAACTAACTTTTTCAACTGACCAACTCCCAGCTGTGATTCCAGGAAAACCCCAGGAAGCCAGCTGCTCCCCTCCCCCCAGGTTCTGTCAGGAGGGGCAATTCAGAGAGGACAGGAGTCTGCATGAACAAGCACCACACTCCACTGAGACCAAACGCTCCAGCCTGCCACCTGAACCCAGGGGAGGTTCAGGCTGCAACTGTGGAGATGTGAATGTGAATGATGCTGGAGCAGGGATGAAGAGGAGAGTGCTGGGAAGAACGTTTTAAAAGGGCAGTAATTAAGTACCAAGTGGATTCTTAACGAATCTTCTCCAATAAAGGGCTCTGGGGGCAAGTGTCCTTTCCCGCCCACCATCACTTTCAGTTGCATCTGCCCCAAACAAAATAAAACAGCAGCAGGCAAGATTTAAAGAGCAGGTGGAGCCATGTCATGTGGCACCTGTGTCTGTGATAATCACATTTTCCGTTAAACTGCTGTTTCGTGACTTCCTTTTTTTTTTTTCTTTTAAGTGAAATTGAGCAGCCCCCCTTATGACTAGATAACCATTCTGAGATTACAATCCCTTCCCTTTTCTCTCAAATGATTGTTCTTTGAGCAGCCTGAGGCTGGAGTCTGCACAAGGTAAAGCCATGCTCAAGCTAACAAGCAGAGGCCTCTCAGGCCTGGCCTTGGTTTCGGGTCATGATCTATACTCCTCACCCTCACAACAGCCCCAACGCTGAGACAGGAGAGACTGCTGACAGACCAGGCCAGGGCTTCCTCAGGCACGGGGGTTTAAAAGGTAGTACCCACAGAAGAATCACAGCTTGATCTCTGATGGAATGTAACAACACAGAAGGTCCTCTTGGAACCCCTACACCTGAGTGTCACTGACAAAACCGGCAACAGAGTAATTCCTCTGGGAGTCTGGCTTGCCTTTCTGAGAGATTTATTTTCTTCTCTGCAAACTTACTTGACAAATCTAATAAGCATGCTGCTGAGTCTGTAACCAATGTAATAAAATTTAATTTTAGAGCTTTTCTCAATTCATTTACTCCTTTATCTAATTCTACAATTTTATAACAAAAGAAGGTTCACAGTGAATTAAAGAAAGTCTTCATGAGAAGCATGGGCAGGAAGTTGGTTAAATGCTCGATGCTTTTTAGTCTTAAATCAAGGCACCGTACTCATTTCCCACATCTCTTTTTCACCTTCACAGGCTTTTTGCTTTGTTCTTAAAAACTGATGTCTGTTGGTGAAAGAATGGATACATTAATCAATGAAAAAAATTAAAAGTCCAGAAGCAGACCCACACAATATAGTCTGTTGATCTTAGTGATGCAAAAGCAGTTAATGGAGGAAGGATGATGGTCCTTTCAGCAGATGAGGTTGGGACAACTGCAGGTCCATAGGCCAAAAAATTGAACCGTAGTATAAACTTCACGTCATATATAAGAATTAATTCAAAGTAGACGGTGGATTTAAATGTCAAAACATAAAACTTTTAGAAGCAAACAGGAGAACATCTTTGTGACCTCAGGTTAGGCAAAGGGTTCTTAGATACAACACTAAAAGCATAATCCATAAAAGAAAAAGATGCCAAATTGGATTTCGTCAAAGCTAAACAACTTCTGCCCTGTGAGATACAAGAGAATGACAAGACACAGACTGAAAAATAATTTGCAAATTGCCTGTATGACAAAAGACTTGCATTTAGAATCTATAAAGAACTCTCTAAGGGTTCCCTGGTGGTGTAGTGGCTAGGTGGCGCTCTCGATGCTGCAGCCTGGATTAGATTCCCAGCTAGGGAACTACCTCCCACCCAAAAGAACTCTCTAAACTCAAAAATAAGAAAACAGGCACAAGATTTGAAAGACATTTTATCAAAGAAGATATATAGATGGTAGGTAAGTGTAAGAAAAGTGCTCAACATTAGTTACCAGGGAAATGCAAACCATAATCACTGTATCACTTCACATCCACTAGGCTGGTTCAAAAGAACAAACTTGTGTGGGGGGAGCAAATGGAACTCTCCCTGAAAAGCAGTTCCTTGTAGAGTTAGGCACATTCACACCATGTCCTCCCCTGGGGATGTGCCCGGGAGGTGAATGTTTAAAGTCACTTATTCTCTATAAACAGCCCTTGTCCCTCTCTGGAGGATGCATAAACAGACCACAGAACAGCCACACTGGGGACACTACTCCACAAGAAAAGGCATGCATGGATCCAGGCAGCCACGTGAATAGATCAAGTGCAAACTGAAGAGTGGAAGAGGCTGACCTTAGAAGGCCACACAGGACATTATCCTGTTCAGATGACATTCTGGGAAAGGAGAACTACAGGGGGCAGGGAGTAGCAGCTCAGTGGTTGCTGGGGCTGGAAGTAGGGGAATGGATAATTAGAATGGGGCACCATGAGGGAACCTGGGGGTGATGCAACCATTCTGTACCTTGATTGTGGCACACAACTCCATGTACAAGGTCTGAAAATTAAGTTCGCACACTTATTCTAGAATAAGTGCCACATATGTCATCGCTGAGTATCACTACAATCACTTTCAAAGTACTCCCCTTGGGAAGCTAGGCACCGATGCCTATGCCTAGTCCTACCTTCAAAACAAATTTTGGAACTCTCCTTCTGGAATGGCCTGTCATTGTATGACCCATGATGTCCTGAATGTCATCAAAATGTCTTTATTTCAATATTTCCTTTATCTTTGGGTAAAGAATAGTCATTGGCTGGGGGGTGGGGGTTCCCCTGGTAGTGTAGTGGCTAGGCTTCGGTGCTCTCAACGCTGCAGCCTGGGTTTGATTCCCAGCCAGGGAACTACCCAAAAAAAAAAAAAAAAAAAAAAAAGTCATTGGGGACCAGATCAGGTGAGTTGGGAGGGAGTTCCAATACAGTTATTTATGTACTGGCTAAAAACTCCCTCACAGTACTGTGTGAGCTGGTGCACTGTTGTGCTGCAAGAGCCATGAGTTGTTGGCGAAAGTTCAGATCGTTCTCATTTAACTTTTTCATGCTCCCTTATTCAGCACTTCCAAATAGTAAACTTGGTTGGCTGTTTGTCCAGTTAGTACAAATTCATTATGAACAATCCCCCTGATATCAAAAAAGGTTAGCAACATCATTTTGACTCTGGATTTGAAACAATGGAACACTTTTGGTCATGGAGAATTAGCTGACTTCCACTGTGCAGTTTGTTGCTTTGCTTCAGGGTTGTATTGGTACACCCGTGTTTCATCACCAGAGATAGCACAGCCCAAAACATCCTCTTGCCTCTCCGAAAGGTCTTGGCAAACCTCGACTCTTCCTTTGTATTCTGTTCATCAGTGAGCTCCTTTCGGACCATTTTTGCACACACCTTTCTCATGCCAATATTTTCAGTTAAGATTTTCCTGTTTCTCTATCAATGTTTACTTACTCTGCTGTGCTTCTCACAGCCATCGCTTCTGATATACAATTTGATGAATTTTTGCAATGTTTTAGTCAGTTTTGCTTGTTACTAGCAGCCCTGACCTCTCTTCGTCAGTGATGCTTTTTCTCCCCTCAAAAAAACATTTAACCCATTTGTACACTGCCGTTTTCTTCATGGCATTATCCCCATAAACTTGGACTAACATGTCCCTGATTTCACTTCCACTCTTGCCAAGTTTAACAAGAAATTTAATGTTTGTACACTGTACTAGTTCAAGCTCTGACATTCTCGTGATCTCACACAAAAACATGTAATAATGAAACCACCCAGCAAGACACCGCCACAGTTGACACAAACACAGCTGTGAGACACAGATATACTAAGATTATGAAACTTACTGAGTTGTTTGTACAGTGCTGCCAACATAAGCACACAGTGGCAACTTCGCTAATTTAATTGTCAGACCTCATATTCCTTTGGCCTGGGCCCCACCCACCCCTCTGTAGCACCCCAGTTCACTTTTCTTTAAGACCTGGTCCTATCTGCCATGACCTCTGAAAGGCTTTCCCTGGACATTCAATGTAGGTTCCTTGTATCCTGACAGTTTCATGATTACATTCATCACAGGTTATTGTGCATGTTGACACGGACACAGACACACAGACACACAGACACACAGACACACAGACACACAGACACACACACACACACACACGGGGAAGATGAGCTCTGTTCAGTGAACTTCATTAGGTGCCCTGTCCCAGCTCTACCACCACTGGGCACACACGGGCACTCAGGTCCTTCCAGAACTAATGAATGAATATGCCATGCAGCAGGGTTTCTGCTTCACCACTCTCAATCACTGCAATGAAAATCTTTTCGCTGAGCTAGCATGGCACCTTGTGCGGTTTCAACCCTTTTCTTAGATATCTCAGCACCTGAGAGATGATAATGGGACAGGTAGGGCACCTGAACCCAGAGTAGTCATGTGAGCAGGTGAGGACCCTAAGTAACAGCAGGAGGCACCTGTAACGGGGTTCCTCACAGCTGGCTAACTGCACATCCATCTCAGAGCTGGGGTGGATGTGCAGTGAAATCCTTGTCGACATGAGCAAACGCCCCATGGGTACTGCCTGAGTGAATTTCTGCTTCCCTAACCACCTCTCAATGTACTGCGTTGAGGGCCACGTAAGCTACTTTGACACTGGCCTCTAAGATGTGCATCTAATTTTCTTTGCTTCTGCTGGTAAATGTAGATGAAGGGTATGCAGGTGGCCGCTGTGCTATTCTATCAACTTCACTGATGTCTGAACCTTTTCGTGATAGAATTTTCTAAAAGATTAAGCAGTCTTCTTGCTTCTTGGATGCAAAGGATTTGGTATGTGATGCCCTTCTGTCACAGCAGAGGAAGGAGCTGGTGGTACTTGGCATCAGTGTGCTTCTGTGCCAGGGTGTTCCTTGGACTCAGAGAGTGAGCAAGGCCCAGGACCTGACCCATGATACACCAGGCTGGGGACCATGTGGAGAAACCCAACCAGAGCTATAGGCTGGTAAGGAGCCTGCCAGCCAAGCACCCACGGCGGGGGGTGGGGGGGGCATAGAAGTTCACAGCCAGGGAGTGAGCAGGAGCTTGTCACACAGGGGAGAGGCAGCAGTCAGAAGCGCTCCTGAGCCCCCCACTTTGGAAACTGTCATAGGGCCTGGAGGAAGGAGCAGGAGAGAAGCAGAGGATAAAGGGCACTCTGCTGGACACCCCTCGAGTGCAGGTCTCTCTGGGCTCTGCCGCACCCAGCTCCTGCTGGTCCCTGATCCCTGTGGTCTCCAGGCCACACAGAGAGGACAGATCCTCCCTCACCCCACAACCCTCCAAAGGCTCTTAGAGGGTTCTGCCACCAGACAACAGCATCTATTCACAACAGGGCCCAACCAAAACTTAAAAACCATGTGTTATGTTTCTGTTGCCAGAAATACAGGTGGGATGAGTTACAAACACGTCCCTGATGTTTGCAAACAAAATCAGCAACAACGTTAAGACTGCTACATCCTGTTGTGAAATGTGATACGGTTTTAATCTGCCTTTCTTCTTACTCTGAGCCAAAAGCAGTGGAAGTGGCACAAAGGAGGCTTCTGGGAAGGCTGGTAGTGTCACATTTGTCCCGTTTTTTGATCTGGGTGGCACCACCTTGTGGAAACTCATGGAGCTGTGCACTTAGGGTCTGTAAGTTTTCCTCAGGTTTGTTATACTTGAACTTAATATTCAAAGGATCTGCACTGTGATTCTGATTACAATGGCACATATCTTTAGATTTAACTGAGGAAGAGCAGACATCTTTACAGTGCCACATCTCTCCATGACATCAATCTGGCTTATCACTACTGGTGCTGACCTTCATCTGGCTGAGGTTATGTCTGCCAAGTGTCTCCACTCTATGCTCCTCCCGGCTTCCTATTTGTCCTCTTTAGAAAAAAGTCAAGGAAGCAGCCCACACTTAAGGGAAGGACGCTATGAGCCCCTCCTTGAGGGCGGAGTATCTGCATAACTATGTGGAATTCTTCATGGGAGATTTGTATCTTGTCCCTTATTTATTTTGTTATTCACCCACTGATTTTATCAGTATAGACTCATGCAAGTTTATGTTTTACATAGGTTATAACCAAATACTATGTTACTAAGGAAGGACTCAAAGCACATACACAATATAGAAGCCCCTCTGGAACCCCTGCTTGTTCAGATCCACCCCTTCACCATTTCACCTGGGGCTGCATGGAGGTGGCTCCCTGCTGAGAATGAGAAGCCTCAGCTCTACTCCTGGGTTTATCGGTACCTTGACTTTCAGCTCAGAGCCCTCGGGCTCTCTAATCTCCAGCAGTCCCTAAAACTGACCCTCTTGCCACTTCCAAGCACGTCAAAACAAGCCTTCCTCACATCCCTGATCGGTCAGAAGGCAGAGGGCATGCACGTCCCTCCAAACACCCAGGAGACAGTCCCACATGCTCCTGTATGATGCCCTCCTCTCGGGGAGCTCATAAAATATTAAGACAAAGCCAAGCAAACTCACTGCTTTTCAAACAAACCAACCTTAACTGTCCTTGAAAACCAATCAAAGCCAGGAACACCTGCTTACCTAACACATCTGGGGCAACTGAAATAAAAGGTGAAATGAGATCTGCCTCCAAAATTGCATCAAAGGGGAAGCTCTCGCACTCATGGGGGAACTTGCTGGCCTACTGGTGCGACAGTAACACCAGAAATCACCTCAGCCAAGGACCATCCCCCTTCTTAACAGGGCTGCTCAGATGCGCACACCACCACTTGCATATCCCAGACTCTGGAGCAAACACAGCTTCCATCTGACAAGCAAGGGCAGGGCTGAAAGTGGGCAGAAAAGACAGGACACTAAAGCTGCAACAGGTGAATGGGGTGTGGGGGTGAGAAACGGTCCTTGAGGCCATGGCCCGTGGCCTCTTTCCTACTTGCCTCGGACCACACTAGACACACCTCCGGGAGGCTCCCTTTGCCCAGTGACAGCATTTCTTAAGGCTACCTGCACTCCCTGGCAGTTCGGGTGAAATCACTGCTCTGTTGTACAGCAGTGATACGTACATTCTAGTTACTATCAGGCCTGCATCCGAACGGGTGGCAGTTCATAGATATAAGACCTCAAGAATCCATCACAGACATCTGGAAAGGCAACGGGTGGGCTGACGTCACAGAAATGCATACAGCCAAACCCACCTAGCAGGAATTCACACCCAAGGGACAGGGGCTCGCAGGTCATCCAACCCCAGATTGAGGGAGACAAAAACCAGAGGCGCCGGGAAAGGGATGTCCTATGGATGTAGCTGAGGCCCGTGGGTTATTCCAGGAGACAGCTCAACCTACAGGACAGTTGGACTCCGACAAGCAGGGGTCTTGGGTGGTGGGTGGGGCCATCTAAGACAAATAGCAGAGAGGTATGGGCAAGAACACAGAGCTCTGAAGGGGTGAGTGGGAGGGACAAATATTTTCAGTTCTGTATTTCAGAGAACAATGCTAACGCCCAACAGGAGCAGGTGGTGTCTCACAATACAACTCATACTTACCCAACCTGAATGAGCTCATTCAACTTTGTTGCATTCTTGTCATCCATACCTTTAAATGGAAAAAGAAATAGATGTGACCTTGAAGCAGTAAAGAAGCAAAACTGGTAGATTCGCATAAAATTATCTTCAATGTAGAACTGAAATGCTTTATGGAATATCTAACGTCTTTCAGAATAAAACCCCATTAGCTGCAGGTTCTCCCTCAGAGTCAAAATAAGGTGTCATCTGTGCTAAGGGTGTCGTCCCCACGTGTACGTCCTCTTCACCCATGCAGACCTTCTCAGGGGGAGCACTACTGTCACGGCATAGCCGACACCCTCCCAAAACTCTTTCCCAGACCCCTGGCTACACGGAACCTCCACTCGCCCCCAACTGCCTAGTTTTAGAGACTCCTTCCTCAGGGTAACCACTGTGCCCTGTGCACACTTCCTCTGATGGGCTCTTGTGTTACCTGCAGACCCACCTTGAGTCAGCTTGGAGACCAGGCTCCCAGGGTCTGATGAATGATGAGCCCAGACCCTATAATTTCCTTTGCGCTCATGGTACTTAGTAATGTCTTCAGGAAGTGTGAGAAAACAAGAAAGTAACCAGGCAATGTGAGAATCTAGGTGGTGGGTGTTTGGGTGCTCAATGTAAAATTCTTTGAACACTTCTATGTATTTTGGTGGAAGAAAAAAAAACAGTAAGCCACATAGCCAGGCTGAAAATCAAAGACAAGGACAAAATCTTAAAAGCAACCAGAGAAAAACAACACATTCTAGAGAAACAAGGACACTGATGACCAGTGACCTTGCACCAGAAACAGGGCAGGACAGAGACAATGGAACATCTTTAAAATGACAAAAGAAGAAAACTGTCAAATCAGAATTCTATACCCAGCAAAAATATAATGAAAACTAAATGTGAGGTCTGACAATTAACTTTGCGAACTCAGCCTAGAAAAAGTACTGCATACCTCATTGCTGAATATCACTACAATCACCTTCGAAGTGCTCCCCTTGTGAAACTATGCACTGAAGCCAGAGCCTAGTCCACCCTTCAAAGCAATTTTGGAACTGTTTTGCTGGAATGGCCATCAGAGCTGTCATCGTATAACCCTTGATGTCCTGAATGTCATCAAAATGTCTTCATTTCAGTATTTCCTTTATCTCTGGGTAAAGAAAAAAGTCACTGGGGGCCAGATCAGGTGAGTAAGGAGGGTGTTCCAATACAATCATTTGTTTACTGGCTAAAAACTCCCTCACAGACAGTGCCATGTGCGCTGGTGCACTGTCATGATGCAAGAGCCATGAGTTGTTGGTGAAAAGTTCAGGTCATTTTTCATCTAACCTTTTTCTTGCAGGCTTTTCAGCACATCCAAATGTAATAGTAAACTTGGCTGACTGTCCAGTTGGTACAGATTCTTAAAGAACAATCCTCTGATATCATAAAAAGTTAGCAACATCATTTTGACTCTGGATTTGGATTGACAGAACTTCATTGTTCATGAAGAATTGACTGACTCCCATTGTGCACTTTGATGCTTTGTTTTAGGGTCATATTGATATACCCATGTTTCATCACCAGAGATAACACAGAACACGGCCCAAAACATCGTCTTGTCTCTCCAAAAGGTCTTGGCAAACTTCAACTTTTCTTTGCTTTTGTTCTTCAGTGAGCTCCTCTGAGACCATTTTTGCACACACCTTTCTCATGCCAAGATTTTCAGTTAAGATTTTCCTGTTTCTCTATTGATGTTTACTTGGTCTGCTATGCTTCTCACAATCAGCTGATGATTTTGACGCAAAATTGGACAAATTTTTGCAATGTTTTCAACACTTCCGCTCATTACTGGCCACCCTGAATTCTCTTCATGAGTGACGTTTCCTCTCCCCTCAGAAAAACATTTAATCCATTTGTACACTGCCTTTTCTTCATGACATCAACCCTATAAACCTGGATTAATGTCCATGATTTCACTTCCACACTTGCCAAGTTTAACAAATTTAATGTTTGTTCATTGCTGTATCTCAAGCTCCAATGTCCTCATGATAGCACACAAAAACACACAACAATAATGAAAGCCACTCAGCAAGACACTGACACACGTTGATATACAGTGCTGCCAGTGTAAGTGCCTGGTGGCAAGTTCAAGACCTTAATTGTCAGACCTCATAGACTTCAGATAAATAATAACTATAAGAGTTCAGGGTCAGCACAGCTACATGACAAGAAAGACAAAAGGAAGTTCTGCAGGCTGAAGGGAAATGATACCAGGTAGAAACAGATCTTTAGGAAAGAAGGCATAGATAGCCCCAGAGGGCAAAAGGTATAAACTCAGTCATTAATCAAGAAGGCACATGCAGCCCTTCCCTCAGATGGGCATTAAATCAAGTGAACACACATCTGTGTAAGTCACAGCTGTGATGTTGCATGAAGGGAGGGTCTGGAGTGCTGAGAGTGTGTGACACAGAGCCACAGCCTGTCATAAAGGTCGGTGGACATTTGAGCTGAGATCAAAGGGTAAGTGGAAGTCACAGGGAAGCACCACAAATACGGGGTTGGAGTCACTAGATCGGGCATGATCCAGGGACCCTTCGAAGAAAAGCCATCTAAACAAACCAGTGAGGACTACGAGAAGCTACAGTTTTCCTCTTGACCCCGTCCCAACACCTGTGCTATGGGAGATTAAATAAGAACAGGGTGTCAGAATCAGGGCTGGGAGCACAAAGGATCTTGTCAATTAAGAGCCAAGGGGGCTTGATATCATTTGTTTTTCATCAAAATAGAGAGTCCTCAGCCCCTTTTTCAAACAGGAACAGTGCCAGCTCACATAACTACTATGATGCTCAACATAAGGAAGTGTGTGTGTTAAAGTCCCAGAACACAATGAAGACTCAAAGTCTACAATTTCAGGATTTGCATGTCCCAGTACATGGATCAGAGGGTGGGGGCTCAGAGGGAAAAGTTCCACCAGGTTGTGTGTATGTCTGTGCATGAGTGAACATGTGCAAGTGTGATGTACAGATAGGCCGAGTAGGATAACCAGGCATTACTGGCAGGACAGAGGCAGCTGAGCTGGAGACGTGACCAGCAGGAGATGAGCTGAAGTCCAAGTGCAGAGGTTTCTTGGGTCGGGGGGCCAGGTATTTAGGTTAGTGCATAGTTGAAATTTGCCATTTGATACTGGAATATATTCTGAAATAAATGTGGTTATGTTATACATTATTTTAATGGGCATTTTTCACTTTATATGTTTTTGCTAATGACTTGCTGTTCATTATGTATTTATTTTAGACTATGGAAATGATGTTAGACAAAAAGCAAATTCGAGTGACTTTCTTATTCAAGTTCAAAATGGGTTGTAAAGCAGTGAAGACAACTCGCAATGTCAACATATTTGGCTCAGAAATTGCTAATGAACATATAATGCAAAACAAGTTTTGCAAAGGACACAAGAGCCTTTAAGATGAGGAGCATGGTGGCAGGCCATTGAAAGTTGATAATGACTAACTGAGAGCAATCATCAAAGTGGATTGTCTTACAGCTACCAGGAAATTGCTTAAGAACTCACTGTAGACCATTCTATGGTTGTTCAGCATTTGAAGCAAATTCAAAAAGTTAAGCTCGATAAGTGGGTGCCTCATAAGCTGAGTGGAAATTTTAAAAATCGCCATTTTGAAATGTTGTTTTCTCTTACCTCTATGCAACAACAACGAAACATTTCTCCATCAGATTGTGATGTGTGATGAAAAGTGAATTTTATACGACAACCAGTGATGACCAGCCTGGACCTAGAAGCAGCTCCAAAGCACTTCCCAAAACCAAACTTGCACCAAAAACGGTCATGGTCATTGTTGGGTGGTCTGCTGCCACTACAACTTTCTGAATCCCAGGGAAACCTTTACATCTGAGAAGTATGCTCAGCAAGTTGATGAGATGCACCGAAAACTACAATGCCTACAGCCAGCATTGGTCAACAGAAAGCGCCCAATTCTCCACAATGCCCAACTGCACGTAACACAACCAACACTTCAAAAGTTGAACGAATTGGGCTACGAAGTTTTGCCTCATCCGCCATATTCACCTGGCCTCTCACCAATGACTACTTCTTCAAACAGCATGACAGCTTTTTGCAGGGAAAAAGCTGTCAACAAGCAGCATGCAGAAAAGGCTTTCCAAGAGTTTGTCAAATTCAGAAGCACAGATTTATTTTTATTTTTATTTTTATTCACAGTGCTACATGAATAAACAAACTTACTTCTCATGTGCAAAAATGTGTTGACTGTAATGGCTCCTCTTTTGATTAACAAAGATGCATTTGAGCCTAATTATAATGATTTAAAATTCATGGTCCAAAACTGCAATTACTTTTGCACCAAACTCTTAATAACCCTGAAGCAAAAGGAAGCCGTCCAAGGTCATAAATCCCACAAGAGGATGAGGCCAAAGACTCACATGGAGTCAGAGGTGGGCTGGGAGGCCCTGGCTGAGTGGCAGGGATGAAGAAAGGGCATGGCATCATTGTAAAGGAGGTGGTGCCCAACACGCTGCCATGACCAGAAGAAGCACTTTAGAGTGAGGACAAAGAAAAGCACAGAGAGGGAGAAACAGAGATTAGAGAGAGGCATGGCCCTAGAGGCCCCTACAACAGATCATTCAAAGTGGGAGCTGGGAAGTTTTATAAAGAAGTCCTCAGACTGTGGGGAGGATGGGGGGCAGGGAACTAAGACACCTTTCCCATTAGGGGCCTCTTAAGCATTCTTGTCTGTTTCAGGAAATGGGGGGGGTCACCCATCATAGGACAGGTGTGCAATCAATGAATGGCTGTTCTCCCCGCCCTTCTGCTGTTTCCCCACCCCCAGGCAGCTGCCCATTCAGCTTTGACATGTTAGGTGACTGGTAAGATAATGGCTTATGGTCATCTTACATGATTTCATTTTACCTCCATGGGTTGGAAGAGCACACACCCACAGGGTGACTCTGAGACAAGCAAACAAGTAACACCTGCAGAAGTAAAAGTGTTCCCGCATGTCTGTGGTCACAGAGAGAGGCAAGTTAGGGATGTGAGGCGCGAGACATGGGTGCCCTGGGACAGCCAGAGTGCCCACTACATCTAAAGGAGATCTAGTCACAAAGAGACTATCAGAACAATGCAAAGGGAGGGGCATGGACCCTACCAAGTATCAGTGTCACAAAAGACCAAAAAGTGGAGGGTGTTATAGGTCAATAAACTCAAGAGACACCATAGCTATGAGCAGGACAATGTCCTCAACAGGTGCATGACTGATATGCTGGGATATTCTGGGAAATCTGAATGTGGGCAAGGTATCAAGTAAGACTGTGGGGTCCTTGTCTGGTAAATGTGAAATGTACTGGGTATGATGAGAGGGTTGGGGGTCCTTGTTCTCAGGTGATAGAGACTGAGGGACTTAGGGGTGCGTCAGGATGTCTGCAACTTATAGTCAAATGGCTGAGCAGGAAAAAAGGAGTGTGGAGAGGGGGTAGGGAGAGGGGGAGAGAGTACACACAGAAACATGGCGAATGTTACCGACCGGGAAACCTAAGTGCAGGTGTGTGGTGCTCATTACATTTTACTTCAGTTTTTTGTACATTAAAATGTTTTCAAGATGAAAGTTGGAGGGGGGTTTCCTGGTGGTGTAGTGACTAAGCTTCGGCACTCTCAATGCTGCAGCCTGGATTCGATTCCCAGCCAGGGAACTAGCCCCATCTCCCCTGGCAAAAATAAGAAAGTTGGAGGGGGGAAAAAGGCCCCTAGGACCAAAGACCCAATAGTGCCAGGACAGCAGGCCCTGCCAGGAGGAACCTTGAAAAAAAAAAAACCACATCCCTTCTGAAGCCACTAGCAGGGCTGGGGCAGCCCTGGCAGTTCATACTCACAGCCCCCGATCTTCTTGCGCAGCTCGCCATAACAGATGAGACCGTACAGCTCCTGGGAGGACTTCTTCAGCCCACGAGAGAACACTGAAAGACAAGAAATGACAGGCTTTAGGAGAAGAAAACAGCCCTTCAGGGACTGGCCAGTTTGTGGGCACAAGAACAGCAGATTTCTCAGTTCTGATCACTGTGCTTCAGGATGTACCACAGGATGTTAATGTCAGTGAAGACTGGGTGAAGAGTATACAGGAACACTGTACTGTTTTTGTAATTTTCAAAATAAAAAGTTAAACAAGAAAAAAGGGGGTGGGTTAGAAAATTAGTCCTAATAGGCAGATCAATGCCCCTTGGGAGGAGAAAAATGGGACCTCTAGCACAACCAGCTCCCATGGAGGCGAAGTTGGGACGTGACCATCGTTAATTTGTCTTCCACCTCTCTCCTCACATGCAGAATCTGCCCAGGTTCCATGTGAGATGGGTAGCCCCGGGACCTCCTTTGACCACTGATCTACACGCCCCAGGCTTGGGAACAGACCAGAGAGGAACTATAGCTCCAATGCTCAAGACTGCCAATATCCACTCTCCCTGTTCCCTAGTAACAGACCCAGTTATATTTGGGAAGCAACTCATATGAGTAAGGCAGCACGTGTCCCAGCCTACCCTGTAGCTAGATGTGCCCACACCACCAAGTCCTGGCCTTTGGAGTGAACACGAGTATCGTGAAAGACTTCTGAAAGGCTCCTTAGAAGACTGATTCAAGGAGAAATGTGCCTACTCTTGTCTCCTCCAGAGCTGCTGGCTGGGGCCGTCTTGGTCACAGCAAGGTGCTAAGGATGGTAGAGCAGAAAGATGGGAGAATGTGGGTCCCTGATACCTACCCTGGACCACTTACTGCAGGTCTCTCTGACATGAGAGAATAATTCTCACATGCTTAAGCCTTTGCTATTTTGGGTTTTTGTACTCTGTATTTTGTATATGAAGCCAAACCTAATCCTGATGGAAACCCAGCTATAAGACAGTCTAGGAACCTTTTAGATCATCACACAGAGAAGCAACCAATGTCATTTGTCCTTCACCATCACAACTGTTCTCTCCTCAGAGACCCTTTTCAAAGTCCTAAAATTCAGCTGTTTGTGATTATAACAATAGGAAATTAAAATATATGTACATTAGCAAATGGAGAATAACGTTTAAAATAAATGATCTAAAACAAGGAACTTGAACCTTGGTCAGACTCTAAGGATCCTGGGACTCTGCCAACATCAAACACCAACTGTTCTTGAAGGTTCTCCTGAAAGACTGGCAGATCTCACTGGACTCTCACAGGGGACCACAACTCAGGACACTTTAAGATTTATTATTCAATGAATAAACAAATATAGTCTACCTAGACAATGAAATATTATTCAGCCATAAAAAGGAATGAAGTTCTGACACATGCTACAACTTGAATGGACCTGGAAAAAAACATCATTCCAAGTAAAAGAAGCCAAACACAAAAGGCCTTTTATATGAAATGTCTAGAACAGGTATCCATAGAAATAGAAAGTAGACCGTGGTTGCCAGGGGCTGGGGAGGGGCTGTGAAATGGTTGGACAGCATCAAGCCCTGAGCAGCTCCTGGTGCGGCACAAAGAGGCAGGTGGACCTTTGGTCTTAATGCAGTCAACTGGCTGCTAGCAGCTTAGAGACAGTGTCAGAACCAGCTAGAGAACTGGTGGAGCCATCAGCTTAAAAACAGAAAGAAGGCACTTTTCATCAGGAAAAAGATGCACAACTATGAGACTCCAAGAGTAGGAGGTGGAGGAAGGAGAGAGGGAAACACAGGCCACACTGCAGAGAAGGGAGAAAGGACACGTGTTGGCTCTATCTCAGTTTGCCATGGAATCGAGGAGTGGTGTGGGAGCAGAACCTCATGCTGTCCAACTCGTCCACCCTTCATCATCAAGTCAGTTAAAGGCACAAAGGAATGACACCTCTAGGAACAAGGGGCGGTTATATAGCAGGAGAGGTGAGAAATACTTAGAAAAGAAATAGTCCTCTAAGTCACTTCTACAACCTACACAGGAAAAAAGCCTGGGCGTGTCAGGTCATGGGATGTCCCCCTGACCTTAGAACAGAAGAGACTGAGTCTACATTGGGAACCTGACCATCTCCTATGACACTGCGCACTCTGCCCGTAGCATGGTTGCGCTGAAAGGACAGAATATGCTGGATCATGGCTCCTGGAATTGTCTCATCCTTCCCTCCACACTTTATCACCAACAGCTTCCCAATCTTCTCACACATCATTGACTGTCTTCTCATTGGAAGAGAGCTTTTCCAGATCAGCCAAAGTGGGTAAGTACCCATACTCATGGAATGATTTTCAGAAAGTCACTAAAGAGTACGATGCGTCACAAAAAAAAATGTAAAGAACACAGAAAGAGTCAAATAGCTAAAACTCAAACCTGCGTGCCACCCTGGGAGGCAGGGAGGGAGGGTGGGTGGGGACACGACAGATATTAACAACAGCCTTGGACCCAGTAGGATCTGGACCAGTGTTAGTATCTTAAATAACCTCAGTGATCTGAAAAACAGCTGCAGTACAGTAGCACACACACCAATGCTGTGGTGACAAACTGAGGAAGAACAAAATGTCGTATGGTATGCCAAAGCCCGCAGATAAACTTATGTTAATGGTCATGTGGACACTGAAAGCAAAGAGGCAAAACAGTATTAATATATTAATAAAGACTTGCCGAGTCAGATGTACAGATTGTCCCCAAAATGTGGTCACTGCCAGCCCATTTCTGCAGGTCTCTAGCAAACAGTGACAATCTCACATAAACGGATATGCTGCTAAAAGGTCTTCAGTACAATGTTCTGTCTGCATTGTATTTTCCCCATAAAGACTCCTGGCTGAACTGGTGGCCCCTCCAGCTGGAGGGACTGGAGTTGGGGCAGTGAGCCCTCCTTCAATGCAGTCTCCTGGTCAAGCGTTGTAAACACTAGGACTCATGTCCTCTGCAAGAACTGGAGCAAGGACATTCCATGGGAGGTGGCCATGGGAAGGCTTTGAAGTGGGAAAGAAACTTTAAAAAGACTCCTAAGAAGCAAGAGCATTTTACTGGCCAGAGAGAACCTCACTGGGGCCATCAACTCAGAAGAAGAAAGGCGCTTCACATGGGGTTTTGCTGTGAAGATGGGACTTGCTGTGAGTGGCATATACTTGGCTGCCAGGTGCTCCTTCCTGCCTCTATCAAGGACAGAAGCAGATGGGAAATACGGCAGGCAGCAGACAAGCCAGACACCCAGGCCAGGGGGCTGGACGTTCATCTTCTCGGAGAACAATCAGACAACACTCATGACAAAACACTCACAATGAGACATAAAACACCTAGTTACACAGACTTAGTTATCGCAATTGTGCGAAGTTAGCTAAAAAACGTACTTCTGAAGAAGACAAGTGCTGTATGAGTAAAGATGTCCACACCAGTGTTATTTGGCTTGCAAATTCAAAAGGAAAGGTGAAATCTATTCATTCACAGATGTCAACTCAAAGAATTAACATTAAACGAAAAACACAGGGAAATTCTACCATAACACGAAGAGGTGATCTGAAAATATTAATTACATTTACAGATAAAGGCAAGGAGGTGCTGGCCCTGACTTGGAACTCAGCTCCTCTGCTTACCATCTGGGTGTCGTGGGTAAGGGCCCAGGTTTTCTTGTCTGCAGTAAGAGCGATAGCATCTCCAAGGAGGAGCACATCATGTGCCCAATGATGGGCACAGAGCAGGCCCACAATCAGGTGGCAGTGGAGCAGAAGAGGATTCAGGGAAGGATTTCTGGAAGCACTGACACTGCCCAGTTTTAAGAGGTAAAGGGGGTTAGGGAGGCCGATGGGGTGTGTGGCAGGAGTCAAGGCACAACAGGAAGTGTAGGTAAGTACAAGAGTGGAGACTGCATCATGGGATCAGCAGCAGGTCAAGATGAGGGTGTCAGGCCAGGAGCAGCTGTCAGACATGGGTCTTATGTGGATGTACCATGCAGAGGACAGATTAGAAAGGGCAGGACCAGAACATGAGAGAAAAGTGCTGGCCTAGAACAGGACCAAGGGGGACTGGGCTGTGAGGACAGGTCCGGAAAGCTCTGAGGTAGACCCAGGAAGAGCCTGACTGGCAGGTGGACGGTGCTTATCAAAATTCAAAGGGAGGGAGTTCCCTGATAGGTGTAGTGGCTTAAGGCTTCGGCGTTGGCGCTGTCAGCGCTGCAGCCTGGGTTCGATTCCCAGTCAGGGAGCTACCCACATACCAAAAAGAAAAAAGAAAAAAAAAAAAAATCAAAGGGATATATAGTCAGGAGCAGTGCCAGCTAACAGCAGTGACTGCCTAGAGATTGGGCCCCCAGTCCCCAAGAGCCCCTCGCTGGCCAGGGGCAATGAGAAAGGATTGCTCCTGGGTGAGGTCAGCTGCTAGGCCAAATGCTGCCCAGGGCCTCTATCCATAAATAAAGTTTTGCTGGAATAAAGTAATATGCATTTGTTTATATTGTGTCTACAATGAGCTAAAACAGCAGAGTGCAGTCGTTCTGATAAAGACTTTAATAAACCCCCAATGCCCAAAATATTTACCAATTAACCTTTTACAGAAAGTGACAGCTTGATTCAAGTTCTCTGGGCCTAAGGCCAGAGAAGGAAGTTCTGGTCCTGGTGTCCTGATGGGTCAGCCCCAGTGATGCTGACGCAAGTTGGCCGACACATACTGACGTGGCCAGGAGAACACCCACAGGCAGGTGAAGAGAGAAACAGCAGGGATGGAGGGCTGCTATGGAAGGCTCAGGCACAGGTTCAAAGAACGAGTGACATGACTACAGCTATCACAGTTATTCTAGACCAGAAGAAAGGTTATTTGAAGAGAAGCCTCAGAAATAGGTGAAGTCAGTAGAAACAAATGTCTGGAATGACTGAAGCTGCAGAAAGAATAAGACTGAAGAAGGTGGAAATGAAGACTGGGAGAAAGGAATGACACAGAGACACAATTCCCCTGGCACATGGAGACAGGAGGGGGCAATGCCTCCCCTGTGGACAGAGACGTGACTCTGAAAGGGTGCTCTGAGCTGGAAGCCAGAAGCACATCTCGTGCAATCCAGACATGTGAATTACAGATGGGACGACGCAAATCTGGATTCAAATACAGACAACAAGGGCAGTGGGAAAGCTAGCCCTCCACCCCAGGGGACATGCAATAGGCCCTGCCCAACCCTAACCCCAACGAGCCCCACTTGGGAAAGGATTGGAGGGGTCCAATTCTGGCCTCTCTTCATCGACTGTGCTGCCCTTCCTCCCGGTGGGGGACACAGGCCAAACACTGCAAGCCAGGGGCCCACACACCAATGGCACTCAGAGCCATCAGAAACATGCACAAATTCCTCACCATTCAGCCTGACCAATGGCTACCAGGAGTGCGTACCTCAGGGCAAGTGCCGTGAGGTAAGGATGCCCCAGGCCATGTGGCTGGGTGAGAACCCCACCACGGAATGCATCCTGTGCGTTTGGGAGAACGCCATTCCTGACCAGAGCCCCACCCCAAGTCCCAGGCACCCAAAGCCCGAGCCCCCATGCTCACCGTTGTCAAAGTCGATGTACTTGGTGATCTTGTGCCACGTGCGGTAATAGAAGTGTCGCACCTGCTCCTTGTTCTTCACCATGCTGGCGGGCTTGCCTTTCTTCTTGTACTTAAGGGCTATGTTGTTCTGGATTGCTTCGAAGTCCTTCCCGTGCTAGAAAACAGGAGCACAGTAAAAGCAGAGTTTATAGCAAGGCAGCCTTCTGCATGACACAGACGCCTCCAGATAAAGGCGATGGACCTCCGTGTGGAGCAAGTGTCCTTCACAGCTTCTATTTGGACATCAATTTCAACCTTGCCTCCATTGAGCCTCAAATTTTAATCAGAATCACAGATAAAGCAGCAATGGAAACTCGGGGACAGAACTGTCACAGAATGTCATTATCAGAGGCAAGGCCATGGAACAGGATAAACACAAAGCTTACTCAAACAATGACCCTCTGGAGTTCTTCAGAGACCCTGAAATGAGACAGCTGCACAGAGACAATCACCATAAGACCCAACATGACTATGAAGGAGGCCAGGGGGCTGTGTATCTGGAGTCTTAAAATACAACGATATATTAACATTTCAGAAACACACTCATATGCTTTCATCATACAAAATGCATTCTATATTTGAACAGAGAGCAAATTTGAACATTTAATAAGAGAACCACACAGAATATGATTGGAATACATCTGTGGGCTGTCCCTTCAGAACAGAATTTAGAGAACTAGTCACCATCCTTGTTGTTGCAGATACTGCTAGGAGAACCTACTGTTGATACTTTGTCAGAACCAAGCCTATTAGAAGTACTGAGAAAGGTGTAGAGGTAATGGGACCCCAGCAGCAACAAGCACCCTTAGCTTCTAAATCCCACATTCCAAAAGGAACCAGGACTCCCTGGAGAAGTGGATGATGTCAGGTCTGGGGCAGGGAAAGTTCCAGGGGAGTCTGAAATACCGCGTGGCCAGAAAGTGAGGAAGTGCTTACAGCACGACAAGAGTGTGTTGAAAGGACAAAGAAGGCCACCGTGGGCAAATCTAGAACAATCTGGGCAACAAAATCAATGGTAAGAATGGATTATAACGTATAGAAAAATCTAAATATCCCTGAGTCCATACAGATATAAATAAACTATTGAAGAAATACATAAATGGAGAAGGAAGAGCTTTTCCTTGCACCGGGTTTCCAACTAATAAACGTAGAAATAATGGCACCAGAAGATCATCACTGTGCAAACACCACTGTAATAGCTGTTTCAGGGAAGATGCTGCAATCGTGGCCAAAATTAGTGGCAGAAAGAATTATGAAAAACAGGGTGTTTGCATAGTGTCCAAGTAAAAGAAATGACTCGGCAGTGAAGAACTGGGGGATGCCACTGAAATGCAGTGACCACACTCACACCTCCCAGGACTAAGGCAGATCACACCCCGCAATCTGGAGGATGCCCCAAAGGAAGCACAGCACTCATGGGGTGCTCTTGACAAAAATGCAAAATGTACCCAGAATCATGAGAAAGCCTCAGTAAGCCCTAACTGAGAGGCCAAACAAATAGCCTAGGAGTCTTTAAAAGTGTCAGAGAGTCAAAATGAAGGGCGAGGGAGGACCTGTCCCAGGTCTGAGAACTTAGGAGTCATGACAACTAAATGCAATGTGGGATCCTGATCCAGAAAGGGCACCCTGGGAACAGCAGCTCAAACTCAGTGAGGCCTGCAGGTCGGAGACGGTGTGGTGTCCATGGTGTATCTCCTTCTCTTCAGGTCACGCTGCAATTATGTGAACGTCAGGGGAGCAGGTGAAGGGCATACGGAATTCTTTGTACTTTTTTGCATCATTTTCTAAATATGAACTTGTTTCAAAATAAAAAATTAGAAAATAAAAAAACCTAAAATAATTAAAGCTTGTTCATTCTTTTAAAAAACAAACAAGCAAACAAAAAGGGAAAATAAAAATGCAGCGGCAGGTAACCCATAAGAAGGCAAAGCTGCATGTGAAATGCCCTCCTCCAGGGTCCAGCTCAGGTGCTTCCACCCTCATAAACCTTCCCGCAGTTCCTCTCAGAGCCCTGACGCAAACAACGCAGACAGCCTCCCAATCTCACGACTGCACTTTGCAGCCAGAGTAACGCCCCGCAAGGAGGTGAACTGACTTCCCAGATGTGGACCAGAATCTGGGTTTTGTGACTCCTTATCCCGTGTTATAAAACTATGCTGCCTTCTGAATTCTTGTGGTATTTGTTAGCATTTGCTTTCTGATGGCCTGATTTTGTATGTGCTTTTTACATTTACCAAATTAGATTGCTAGCCGCTTAAGGGAGACTTCTTTACATTTCTAGCATGACCACAGTGCTCTATACTTAGATAAGGCTTTCAGCAATCATCAACCCGGTTGAACAGTAAGCACAAGATGCTAGCCTTGTGACCATAATGTAGGAATCAGGAACTGTGCATAGCACAGACAGACAGATGGACAGATGTAAGACAAAAAAATGCAAAGCTGGCAATAGGCTCGGTGAAGATCAGCTGCTGAAATGGAGTAAGAGGATGTCAAGGATGGGTAACATGGGCCTAGGCATTTGCCTTGAATGACCCCTTTCCCCCATTTTAGTGGCCATGACCTATGCCCCTGGCCACAGGGAGGAATCTGGGATGGGCCCTGCCAATCTCTGTGCAGAAGGCTCCTAACTGGAATGGGGTGGGGACAGGACTCTTGCCTTAGGGGAGTGCCTAAAGCAGGAGAGAATGAGCACAGAAATGTCACCCCCAATGCAAGAGGTTATCAGTCAGAGGCCGGATGACATTGTCAGCTTGAGCCAGCCCTCCCCTATCCCTCTTAGTCCAGAGAGCCACTCAATCCCCTTGTCCCTTTCCATTGCTCTGATCTGGGTCTGTCACTTGAAGCACACCTAAAGTAGACTGTGTGCCATCAAAAAGGCAGGGATGACCTGGATAAACCTGGCAGAAGCAACACTCACAGAGCAGAGGCCTTTACCCCCATACCCCACAGTTCAAAGTATTCATGGTCATATACAGGGGACTCCCAATAAAACCTGGAATTACCTTCTGGAAGGCAGGCCCCTTGTAGTACAGGCTTCCTGCTAGGTGAGTGTTCTAGGTGAGTGTTCTACATCCATGTACCAGCTGGCATGGTTGCAAGAGGCTGCGTTCAGCTTCAGTGAATTTTTGGGGGGAGACTTTCAAAGCATTTTGCCCATTTCATGGTGGGTGATTTACACAAACAACATGTGGCATGACAACACACCTGCCCACACGGCACTGAGTGTTCGGTGGTTTTTGACCAAAAACAATGTGACTCCCATGCCCTACCCTCCCTATTCACCCAGTATCGCCCTAAACAACTTTTTTTGTTTGTTTGTTTCCCTGGATGAAAAAAAGTCCTCAAAGGTAATGTTTTGCTAATGTGGAAGCGATGAAATAAAAAAACAGCAGAATTACTAACTAAAAGGTATCAAAATAGACGAGTTTAAAAACTGTTTTGAGCAGTGGAAAAAGAGTCTTTGACAAATGTATTGCATCAAATGACAGTACTCTGAAGATGACTGAAGTTTAAACGTAAGAATATCAACTTTTTATAAATAAATTCCAGGTTTTTTGGGATTACCCCTTGTATGCCTCAGGTGATCAGCCATATAACAAGCCCCCCACCAGGGTCCCACACACTTTTGGTCAAATACACAAAATGATATACATAAAGCATGCACTCGTTCTCTCATTCTCTCTCTCTCATATGCACAAATACACACGTCCACTAACACACATACTCACACTACTTGGGATACATAGTACCAACAGTGGAAAGCATTAAGTGATCAGAATAGCCCATTATTAATTATTATTAATCAAAGAGGTTCAGGTGACCTCAAAAGAAACACCTTACACGGTAGGAAAGTTAGAACAAGAAAGCTAATCAACAAGAAAGGAATGAACTAATTCACCTAAAGAAAGGTCAGGTCATTCATGGGAATTCTTCCCCTCATACTTTTGGGAGCAAAGAAGATAGAAGAAAAGGTAAGGATGATGTTATCTCTCCATGGTGTTCAGTGCCCAGTGTTGGAGGGGGAAGAGCACTTCAGGTGCAGTGCTGAGCCAAGACTCACACCTCCTTGAATCTGTATCCTCCCCCTCCTACTTTTAATGGACAACACAACTCTCAGCTGCTTTTGGCAGACAGACCCCCTACAGAGTCCATTCTCCCCTAGAAGGGCCACATGAAAACAGTAATTGTCTCAGGTTAGAATCAGCAATAGTTGCTAATTCGAGAACATTCCAGGAATCACAAGTCTTCTATGCCTAACAAAAAGCTTAACAAGGCAATTTAGAGAGATAATCTATATAAAACCAGCCTCTAAAAAAAACAAAACAAACAAACCCCCAGCCTCTACACACTACTCTAAAACTGTCCAAGGGAAGAAAAAGAGCACATGAATTTATCTGAATGACTCTATACCCACTGCCCCAAATGTCTTGTGCACACTTCCTTCTCTTCTCAGACAACTGAGTCAAATGACACCAACATGTGGGCCTCCTCCATCCAAGATGGGAAGACTGAACCATAAGCCCCAGAACAGAGAAGACCAGCCACAAGAATGTTCAGAATCAGTACCAAATTCTAGTTCTCTTCCTCTATTTAGGAGCATCCTTCTCTGGTCTCTCTATGAGCACTTCATGGTTTCAGTTCCAAAGCCTCCTTCCCTTATAAGCCTGTTTCACAGGTGTGGCCAGACTTTTCTGTTATTCCAATGCCGTCACTATTAAAAGAATAAGGCTCACTGACTGAGCAAACTACATAGACACTATATCCCAAAGATGTAGTCTAAAATATGGAACGTACACAAAGATGTTCCCTGTATATATATAACAGAATCTGGAAAGAACCACAACAATCAACAACACAAGAATGGTTAAATGGAGCAAGGCTTGGCCAGAGAATAAACACTCAGATGTCATGGCCACTCAGCATTAGCTGTAACTGCTCAACTTTGCCATCACAGTGAAAATTGGTCAGAGACAATACACAAGTGAACTGGGCATGGCTGTGTTCCAATAAAACTTTATTTACAAAAACAGGTTGCGAGCACATAGGCCACAGGTTTACCTATACATGAAGTAGAATACCTACAGGCATTAAAAAAATACTGAGCAAAAGAACTATGAAACACCATAAAAAGTGTATCTGACGATAAAATAAAGCAAGTTCACCATAAAGACTTGAAAAAAACAAAATACGGAAGTGAAAATGGCTGGCAGGGAACATGGCCACTTCTTTGGGCTGCAGGATCAGGGAGAAGCTTCTCTCTATTTTTAGGACTCTCCCATTTGTCCAAGGTCAGCTGCAACATCTCTCAGGGCTGAGCTGGCTGCTCTGACTGATGTGGCAAATGTCCCCTTGACCCTCCTCCTCAGGGGCCATCCCCTCCTGATCGGCACACTCAGCTACAAGGGGAAGGCTCAGGGAGAAGAGTACTAGTATTCAGTCAACAGTATGTTTGAGAGACAACAGGTAAAATCTGAGAGAAGAAAGAAGCATACAAAATGCTTCCAAACTACCACCTCACTAACAGCAGCTTTTAAAGTCACACTGACGCAATGAAAAGACCATGGTCACAGGGTGAGGCCTCGGCCCTAGTGATCCATGCTAGGGCACCCACTGGAACTGCTAACCTAGTAGATTTAGTAGTCATGTGATAAGGAAAACTGAAAGAGAAATACAAGTGACAAAAGGCTAAAAGTTGGAGCCACCTTTTCTGGCTTCACACGTCACTCACCTCATACAGGCCCTCAAAGAAAGTGTTCTTGTCCTCCGTGCTCCACGACTCCCACTGCCGCCGGACCTTTTTGCCTTCTTCCTTCTCACCACCAGAAGACCCTAAGTTCCGGGAGGAGGAGCGAGAGCCCCCTGCAGGAGCAGCAGGGGCAACTCCAGACCCATTTCCAGATGATGATCCGCCACCGTCAGCTCCTGTGAAAGAAAGAACTGTACAGTGAGTTATCCAAAAAGCTGGAGGCTCAGGAAGGCGCCACTGGCTGGGGTCCCACCCCGAGGTCCCACTCAACACTCCTCAATCGCTGAGGCTGTATAGCAGGACGGGACCTGGGACCTCCTATGCACCTGGTGGGGCTGTTCAGTAATGGCATCATTCTGACTTACCCTTGCGACTCTTTCAAATGTTTCTCCAGTGAGAAAAGGGAGAAAGAGTATTTACATGTCATCATTTAAAGAGCACAATGATAACATCCATGAGGCACACAGCTCTTTCCCCTTCATGAACTGAAACCACACATCCCATTTCAGTGTTGTTTTCAAATGAGGTTTTGGCTGAAGAAATTCCTATCTTTTCAAATAAACAAATCAAAATTTCAAACTCAAGAACACACATTTAAATGGGTGTAAAACACTGCCTTCTTTTGGATATAATCAATACTTTGGAATATGAATCATTTGATGTCTAGACTCTTTAAAAAGTCTTAAAATTCCTCTTTTTTTTAAAAAAAAGCAATTTCCACCCATAAAAATCTGGAATTCTGAGAGTGATCCAACAACCTCAGCACCAGCTCCTAACTGCCCGAGTCCTTAACAACCATGCTGAAGGGAAAAGCGTAATCAGGTACAACATGGGGTTTCCATGCTGTGCTCTAGACCCAGAACTCCGAGGTCCTAGGACAATGGAGGCAATAAATGAGAGTTAAAGAGCACAGATAAAAAATTTTCATGACCTAACCCAATTCTCCCACCCATCTAGTTCCTTCCTCTCAGAGGGAACAGGGATTCCTAGAGTATCCCCATGATAACCAGCATTGTCTTTCCACAGAACTGCAAAACCATCAAATGGGGAAAAATCTTTAAACTCTGAACAATGGAGGTAAAATATAAGATCATAAGCCGCCACATGCAGACAGAGCCCACGTTTCCCTCACTGCCTCTGCGCAGGTCTACCTCCAAAGGAGGAAGGGAAGACAAGGAGCTTCACAAAAAAATCATTAGAGATAAAATAAATGAAAAATTAAAAATCTGTTAGTCCATATATGCTTGCAAAGACTCTCCCTGGAAGACATTGGTGCAGGGGCTGCCTGGGGAAGAGGAGGAGGCAGTCACACTCTACTGTTACACCTTTCTAAGTATGTGCCAAAGATCTGCGATACCACGTCAAAAGAGGGAGCATTTGAAAACAGTTAATCCCATCAGTAGGCTAGCAGAAAGCAGGTGTTTTCATGCATGCTGAAAAAATTACTCAGCTACATGGAATGGTTTGATTCTTTTGTGTGGAAAGGTGTATCAGTTTAGCGATGCTCTGACTTCCTCAGGCAATGTGATCAGGTACTAGGAACTGCTGGTTTATCAGAGCTGTACTGTTCAATTAAGACAGCCACTAGCCATATGAGGCCATTTAAATTTAAAAATTGATTAAAATGAAATAAAACAAAAATTCAGTCCCTTGGTCACACCAGCCACATTTCTAGTTGTCCATGTCCACAGTAGCCACAGTGACTATGCAGGACAGCACAGAACATTTCTATCAATGCAGGAAGTGCATCAGTCAGCGCAGTATTTGATTGCTTGACATTCACAGTCCTAAATACACTGTTAGAAACTAAAAGACAATCAAGCTTAAAGCCATCTACATCCCAGCCTGCCTTCCGGTTTCCCCTTCCCACAGGCAAGTGCAACAGAAACATAATCCAGGTTATCTGTGCTACAGAGTGGGCTAAGGGAGTACTGGAAAAGTGGTGTGATTTTGCCCATTCCTCACCAAACCAAACCTAAAATGTGACCTAATTAATGAATCTGGCACTTCCCATGATGTTTTCAATAGGTATGGCACCTTTAGAGAACATTTCCAGGAATAATCAGTTTCATTCCATTTCTAGAAGGTCTGAGATGCTTTCACTGGAACCAAAGACCGGCTTACAGATGTCACTTAAAACACCACTCTTAAATAGTAGAAGTTCTGATTGATTTGGAATCTGTAATCCCTCACATGTAGTCCATTTCAAAAAGGGCTGCCTGTCCACTTCTGCACCATCCACAACAAAGGATTTCAGTGTCATTTTCAACTTCTGAAGAAACATTCACTAAACTTTTTCCGAAACAACGGCAACTTGCTAACCAGCTCCATAGTCAGAGCTCAGGTTTTAACTGCCAGCCCTCATTGGCATTAAGTATACTTAAAAGTAACAGACAAGCATTTTTCAAAATTCTATAATGCAGATGCCTTGCTAGCTCTTCTGAGATTCCACCAGCTGTCACGGCACTGGTGACCCAAGACAAGGAGAATGAATGGTAAAGGAAAACAGAATAGAAGCATTTAGGAGCCAGAAGGGACCTCAGGGGTAGAGCTCAAGATAAACCAAAATGGTGGATATGAAAGAAAGTACAAGTCAAAGTGGCTCTGCGGAGATGTAAGAGGCAGCAAACCAGACCTCAGATCAGCCAGCCACTCCAGTCAGCCACAGGTGAGCCGCAGGGATGCTCAGCCTTTCCTTCTGGTGGTTCCAAAATGATATACCCAGTAGAAGAAAATAAAGCAATATGAATGTTCAAAAAAGAAAGCAAATCACCCCCCAACTAACCATTTCTAACATTTGGTGCCCATCATCTTAGACTTCAAATGCCTTTCTAAAGTACAATAGAATCACAAAGCTTCCTGGTAGAAAGAGAACATGGCGTCTGGTCCATTCCCAACATTTCAGATGAGGTAAGAGGCTTCATAGCTTGACCTCAGGCTCAGTCCGGGACTCCAGCTCAAGCATAAAAAACAGGAAGCAGGATCAGATGCTGGTAGAACAAGACAGTGCCTACCTGGGAGAGGCTGACGTCAGAGCAGAAAAATTCAGATGAAACGGTAATTATTGAAGAGGAAGACAGGGAAGCAAGTGAAGAAAACAGAGGTAGAGAGGCAAAAAGTGGAAAGAGAAGATAATCTGAACAAGACAGGTGGGTGTGGGAACTTTCTCCAGAGGTGAGTGAGTGCAAGGAGTCCAGCAAAAAGTAGAGGGCCAAGGTCAAGCCTCCATCTGTGGCTACATGTCTCAGGCCACGTTAGCAAGAGTCTACATGAGAAGTCAGTACTCAAGAAGCATGAAGATAGTGAGATACAAGAATAGGATCCCCCACACTGAGCTCTTTGAAAGCATGAACAGCGTCTCACTTTGCTGTGCCCAAGCCTGGCACCAGGCCTCACACACAGCAGATGCTCTATGAAAGCTTGGGAACCAACGCAGCAGAGCAAGGGCCTCCACTGCACCCACTCTGCCCTTCACCTGCTTCAGTCCATGGGATCCAGTGCCTCCAAAATATAACCCACACTTCCCTCTCAACCCATTTCAGTGCCACGCCCTCCAGCTGCTCAGATGCCACCGGGCTTCTCCCATTTGCCACTTATGCGGCCATTTTCCCAGGGAGCTCTGCACCACTACCAAGTAACACAGTCTTTTCTATCTCTCTCTGGTCTCCCAGACCACCAGCCCCAGCCCACACTCCAGAGCTTGTATTTGAGGGACACAGACGTGAGCCCTCCACCCACCCTCCCCACCTACCCATCAGTCCCTTCCAACTCCCTAAGAAAGAATGTCTGCCTCCCGCACCACACACCTCTGCAGTGGCTGGGAAGACCATCACGCATGCCCCCTCACACCACCTGAAAGGAGACAATTATCCCCATCTTACAAGGGGCACGGTGAAGCACAGCTGGAGCGGCTTGTCTCCAGCAGCCCAGCAGTGAGGGAACACGGATTTCTACAGTACCCATGAGGCACATCAAACACTTTGCTCCTTTCTGTCCTCACAGTGTATAGTTATT
The DNA here is from genome assembly GCA_004026885.1 of Lyroderma lyra. Classification (NCBI taxonomy): domain Eukaryota; kingdom Metazoa; phylum Chordata; class Mammalia; order Chiroptera; family Megadermatidae; genus Lyroderma; species Lyroderma lyra. The sequence goes on along the minus strand of PVJL010005734.1, from coordinate 9,327 downwards.
TCCACATTTCGGAAATGGGGAAATGGAGGTTCTAAAGAATAAAAGCCCCAAGGTCATCGTGCAGCAGGAGCCAAGCCTCTCATTCCAAACCTGGGTGTTTTCCTCTGAGGCTGCATGATCCATGGTGGCTGCCCCTAGTGCTGCATCTGCCGCCACATTTTATTACTCAGAGTTACAGGAATCAGAGGGTTTTATGGTAAAGGGAACTTGACCTCGAGGCCCGTCCCTCAGTCTGGGACAGACAGGGAAGTCCAAAGGTACAAAGACTTGCCCAAAACCACATGGTAAGTAAGCGGCTGGAGTCAGGATTTTGGAGGGTGCTCACCCCTAAAAACAAAACTGTGTGTCTTAATTTATTAATAGGTGAGACACAAGATGAAATGACAATCTGCTGTGTCATACAACACACTGTCCTGAGCTTTCCCATGGAGTTTGGTGAACTCCCTTCTGAGAGTTAGGAACTCTAAAACCGAGAGAGAGAGAGAGAGAGAGAGAGAGAGAGAGAGAGAGAGAGAGAGAGACACACACCAACCAAACGTGAGGTATGTGATAACATCCCAGGACGAGAGGACACTCGAGCCTCCCCTCACTTTGTCCCTCCTCAGCTAGAAAGACGGTTCAAGTTCAGGTAATGGAAGTGTGTCTCCAGGCACGCCTGTCTTCCACCCTGGCACAGGAACACTTCCTCATCAGGTGTGGCCATAGTATGAGAGGGCAGGGACCTTTCAGAGGTTGACTGCTCCATCCCCACATGCCACCAGCCAGATGGGACAGAAAATACCACGGTCTCCAACAGGGTGCTTCTGTGTCTCTCACAACATGTACTATCCATGTCAGACAAGGAACAGCCGGTTAGCTTTCAGAACCCAGACATGACTGAGGGGACACGCTCTCTACCAAGGCCACACAGGAGATGCGCCAGCCAATCCACAGTGAAAATAGCGCCTTAACAAATGAATCCCACCGTGGCCCTCTGGGCCACTCCTGTCATTACTCACACAGTGCTGCTCCATCTGTCTTTAGAAAGCTGCTCGACTCCACACGCAGGTGTTCAACAAGGACCCCTCCCAACCACTCACTGGGCAGTCAGTCTCTGAGTGCCAGTGCAGACCCTCCCGCCGGGCTGTCAGAACCCATCCATGGTCCCGAGCCTCCATGACATCCTCTTCCATGATCTGGAGGGGTACCGTCCTAGTTGTTACCCACATCTCCAGTCCTTGGCACCCCACAAGGCTCAGCATCTCCAACACTACGACAAGGGCTGGCCTCTCTCCAAGACCCTTCCCCTTCCTCCCACAAATATTTAAGAAAAATATAACTGAAACCCCATTGTTTCTATTAAAACATATGCCCTCTTCATTGAGTAATGTGAAGATTTTTCTAATGGTCTCCTACAGGTAATTCTTGGTATCCCACCCAAACCACAAAGTCTATGTCTTCTTTTCTTTGCATTTCTCACATTGTTCTTCAGTGCTAATAACATTGACTGCAGCTACTTAATGTGATAAAATGCTTCTATGCACCACTGTCTAAAATAAAGCTGATTTTTACATTCGTGACTCTGCTATATGAAATCATTCCTGTTATCTTTACATCTTCCTATAATCAAAAACAATTGTTAACACAGGAAATAAAAATCCTCACGTATACTTCGTTGGCAAAAGATAACTCCACAAAGACAGCTAGGCACCACAGAAACAACATTCGTTTTGACATTAAGTCAATGAGGTATTAGTTTTGACATTAAAAGTCAAAAATTTAACCCAACCTTTCAAACCAATATTCAAATACTGCTTCATCTACTCATCTACACAATCTATCCACATCTTTCACATGAAGCAAATGAAATCTGTATAACTCTGAACTTAGACAGTGGTGCATAGAAGCATTTACCAAGAATCTATGGTTTACAGTTATTTTCCTCTCTGTCCTGCACAGCTCCATTGTGACCTGTCTTTGAAGTAAATAGGGCCAAAGGTCTCTTGACCTATTGTGCATGGAGATCATGTCACACAACAGAACCACATATCAGGGTTACTGTGTCCTTCACATGGGCAGCCATCACATGGGGTATAGTGCTGTATGCTGGATAGAGGTGAAGGAACGTCTCCCCTTCTTCCTCTTCCAATGAGGTCTGAAGGTTTTTAGCCAAGCTTAACGTTCCTGCCTAGATGGCCACCACAGCTCCATGCAGTTGTTGCTGCACTTGACTTTATTAAACATCTTTTATTAGATCAGACCGGGGAGAAGAACCACAGCACTCTGACCTCAGTGATCTGATGTGCCCCCTCTCCCCAGAGAGTATGAAAGGCAGGGACTTCAAAGTATGCACGGCCATACTCCAACCAGTCATCCAGGGCCTGGCCCCAGTGCCTGAAGGGAAGAGAATGAGGGTGATGGCAGTGCAGACAAGAGGTGGTGCCTCACCAGGCACCACAAGGAGTTCCACCCGTGGAAGGTAGGGTACAAACTCTGGCTACTCCCTGCTTGGTATTCTCTTCTGAGAGGCAAGGCTCAACAAAGCCCCCCAGATATAGAACTATCCTGATTTCAGGCAATTTACACACCAGAACACTCTCCTGAGAACACGCAGGACTCAAGTCTACTCTGCACAGTAGACTACTTCATCCCAGAGTGTTAAGGTGAGCACAGCGTCAGCCGTGACCTCACCAGACCCATTTTAAAAGGAAGAAATCTAAAGTTAGGGCATGTCAAGCGACTTCTCCTTTGCCTCACAGTTGAACCAGCCACATGGCAGCTCTCCGAGAGGAACAGCTGGGTCTCCTAACTGCTGGTTTGAACCTCTTTCCCATATGGTTCCAATCTCTCAAAGGCTGACCAAATTAAGTCAGATATTTCATAAGACGTCTTTTAAAAACACCTAGAAGCTACAGGTAATCCACAGATTATGCAAAATATAAGTTCTATATCAGAGGTGTCCAATCTTTTGGCTTCCCTGGGTCACATCAGAAGAACTGTGTTGGGCCACACATAAAACACACGAACACTAAGGACAGCTGATGAGCTTAAAAAAAAATGTTGCGAAAACATCAGGCAATATTTTAAGAAAGTTTACCAATTTGTGGTGGGTCACTTTCAAAGACATCCTGGGCCAACAGCCCACGGGTTGGACAAGTTTGTTCTATATAGTGATTAGTAAATTACTATGTATAAGCAGAGTAAAACCAGGCAACATGGCCCAGCTGTGGAAACGGTGCGTTTTGTGACTAGCTCGATGGGTGGAACAGAAGTTGAGGGGTTGGGGGAGACACATGACACGATGAAAATGGAAGGTCCAACTCTGCACCACCTCAGGCAGCCACCTCAGCCCAAATGTCCTGACAGGGCAGCAGCTGAGGGGCATTCCTAGGACCTCTACCCTGAACCTCCCCACAGGGACGCCCCCTCGCTGTCCATCTGCTCAGACTGAGCCTGTAGCCCGACCCTAAAACCAGGCACCAGGAGTCCATTAAGCACTGGTCAGTAGGGCCTTGCTATATTTACTGTGCTGAGGCAGGCACTGGTATTGTCCCCATTTATAGACAAAGGAATTGAAATGTACTAGTTTGCCCAGCATCCCCAGATCATCAAACAGGGAAGGGCAATGGGGTCTCTGTTCTCACATCTGTGAATTCTGGGTTTCAGTCTCAAATGTGTCCTTGGGTCACTCTGAGAAGCATGGTAGGGCTGCAGGAACATTTGTTTTGGCATCAAGCACATTCATTGGTTTCTCATCTGCAGCTTACCTTCAATTTAGGTTAAGCATATTATCTAAATGACAAACTTCCGGTTCCACACCTACTTAAAAAGCAAGGTGCCTACTTAAGAATGCAAGGTGCCTGGCAAATAGATGCTAAATCTTAACTACTTTCCCTTTATCAATTCAAAAATAATTTGTAATTGTACTAGAAAAAATCATTTTTCATTGAAGTTGACAAGAGTCTGCTGTTATAGAAGGAAAAAAAGAAACACAGTTGTGTGAGGAGAAGCAAAACAAGGAGGATTTCCCTTTCTCTGCAGTCTTCTACTTCAAACTCACTGCAAGGTTCTCACGCTCTTTAAGCCTAAAACTGGCAGTAAGTAATCAACCAAGGGAACCTCCAATGACTGGACTGTAATTATTCCTTAAGTGTAAGGAACTTATATTTTTTCGAAGAGGAAACCTAAAAATGCCAGTACAGGAAGTCCTCACTTTTAACATCATTGATAAGTTCTGTGACTTTAAGAGAAACGATGTATAACAAATGTAATTTTACCAGGGACTGACTAATAGGTATAAACAACAGTTAAGTTCACAGGGCTCATCAACGTCATTTCGAAGGAATTCGAGTACCCTCTGGGCTATTCATTTCCTTACTGATCTGTGCTCACCACCACAGATGGAGATTTCCAGTCTGTAAGACAAATACTCCTCCTCTAAGAATGGTTTTCAAAGGTTAGGGGCATGCTGTTGCAACCTGACCTTCTTTTCTGGCTGTTAAATGAAGTATTAAGGGAGAAGAGGTTGCCATGAGGCATAAGGAGGGGGTCATCCTGGGCTGGTGGAAGTACTTCCAAAGGACCTTGGTAGCTCAAGCGCACAGCACAGTCAAGAGGAGATAAAGGCCACACACTGGCGGAGAAGTTCCGTAGAGCAAAGGAGACACACTTCTTACTCCTCTCTTAAAAGCCACCATTATGGTTTAGGTTTATTATTTACTTAAATAAATACTTGCTTGCTAAAATAGGAAAATGGGAAAAGTCACAAGAAGCACAAATTCTAACAAATTTCCATTTTACTAATGGAAAGTCAATTGCTGCTCCAAGCCACCGGGAACAGGAACCAAGAACATAAGTACCAAGGATCTGATGCGAGGCTAATCCAGGAAACTTCTTCTATCTAAGCAAGCCACATTCGACTATACAAACTTTCCCTCATCACCTGTTAAAACTATGACTGACCACTTGAGTTTTAGCATCTCAAATACAGGTAGCCATTTACTGGTAACAGAGTGCTTTCATACCAGTATCTGGTCTCATGTTAGGAGTCACACTTTGAGAGAGTGGAGCAGTCACTACAGTTCCTCATGTCACAGGTGAGATGTCTCTCTGATGGAAAAGCAGATTCAAGAGGTCAAGTGAACAGATCAAAGTCAGAGGGTCAGGGTGATGAACCCATAAACTCTGGCTGGACGCCAGATCTAGGGCTTCTGAAGCCACATACAAACCCTTGAAGGCACCCCCAGGAGCTTACACATAACTTAGACACACCTAAATTAGGAATGAAAACCTTTTTTTTTTTTACAAAACAAATGAAGCCAGTAAAACAAACTGATGTTTTCCTAATTGATCAACTACCACACCCAAAACAAATTTATATGAGGCAACTTTTAGTTTCTGAATATACTAAATTACCTTATACTTACATCTTTAAGTAAGAATACTTACATCCAAATTGCTTACCCAAAAATGAGTAAGGCCATGATTTCAGAGGCCAGGCCTCTGTTGAGAATAAGGCAGAAACAGCAAGTTTAATGGTACACATCTGGCACAGACCTCCAAAACGAATTCTCTATTAGCTTCTGAAATATTTCCTTTTTAAAACTATCAGGCCATCTAATAAATGTAAATGACCATTTCCCAAGGAGCTAAGTGAAAGTTTTTATCACGCAAAACTCACTAGAAATTGACACTGTATTTGCTATCTCCAAAAGTGCTGCACACTTGTCCTAAAACAAGAGCTATTAAGAGCAATTCACTTGTACAATTAAGGGAAAGCAGAATGCTGAAACAGAAACAGGTGAAAGAAGAAAAAAGAGTGGAGAACCAGCTCAAGAGAAACAAAACGGGCACATGGTTTTCTTATTTTGTTAGGAACCCTAGTAAAGCTGTAATATTCTTGATCACCTCCGAATACCATGACAAACACTGGACAGACTTGCTTATTTAATCAGGTCACAAATGTTTTCACTACCCACTACCCTAGGGAAAGTCCTTTCCATGGCACCAAAACTCAAAGGACCATATTTTCATGCCCTTGATACTTTGAAGCCTAGAATACTTGAAGAAGAGGATGATGAGCCCAAGTCAGACCCTGGGATCATTTTCAGCTTCTTATCAATCTTTCCCCAGTTGAGTTTCAAAAGCCCCATGCCTTTGTCGTATTTACCATCTGATTTCTGGCAAAGAGATATCACAGGTATTTTGTCTCTCCATTTCTAAACTATTGTCTGTTGCGTAAAGTAGCCTAACATATAAGTCATCAATGGTCCTTTGAGGGGGGTTAAAAAACCCAAACCTTCAGGAACCTATTGTACTTGCCCAAAGAAAAGATACTGCCTCTTAGTGTAGTTTAAAAATAGAAAGAAACAGCCTCTTTAGAGGAGAAAGGGGGCACGTCCCCTCCAGAGTGCCATGCCAAGTGAGTGCTGGACAAATGCGTGTGCGGGATCAGGAACTGGGGTGGAGGCCAGAAGGCGAGCACAGGGCACCCTGGAAGGGGCTGGGGTCCCCCATACCTTTTCCGCGGGGCCCGGAGCTGCTGGAGCTGCTGCTCCCCCCGGCGCAGGACGAGTCCTTCCTGAGCCTCTTGCTCTGTGGCCTCACGCTGGACCGGAGGAAGTGGTGTTGGTCCTGAGGGCAGGCGGGTGGTGGGGACGGGGCCTGTGGGCCGCCCGCAGGAGCTGAGGGGCCTCCGCCGCCGCCCCGGGGGGTCTTGCCGTCCCTCTTTGTGCCACCGCTGTCCTCTGCCGCGTCCCCGCCGCCGGCCCCCTCTCCCTCCAGTGCGTCCTCATCGGCCGCCCTCTTGCCCAGCCTCTTGAGCCCTTCCTCCCCGCCGCCGCCGTCTCCCAACTTCACTGTCATCCTGCGGGAGAGGAGAGGGGCCCTGATGAGGCTGGTGCGGCCCGGAGCCGCCGCGAAGTTTAGCCGCCCGCCTCCCTCTCAACATGGCCGCCGTTGTTTGTTCCAGGTCCTCCTGCGGCCCGCCCGTCGCCGCCCGGCCAAGCCCGCAGCCCGGACCCCGAACCCCGGCCCGGACCCCCGACCGGACCCCGTGGCCCAGGATACAGCGGCGCCTGAGTGGCGGGCGGCCGCTCGGTGGCCGCGCCCGGACGGCCCTGCCCGCGCGGCGCCCCAGCCCGGCGGGGTGGGGAGGGGTCCTGGTCAGGGTCTGGGGTTCCAGGTTCGGGTTCCCGGATCCCGGTGTCCCAGAGTCGCAATCCGTAGCTACATACCCGGCGGGGCCGCGGCTCATGGCCTGTGCCGCGAGCAGCCTGCGCGCCGGCCTCGCTCCCCGCGCTGCCTGGGCCAGCCGGGCCTTGGCGCCCGCGCCCCCCGACCCCACCCCTCCCCACCCCTCAAAACGCATGGGGCTCAGGGCCCGCGCACCTGCCCCGCACGCTAGTCCCCAAAGTTGGCCCCACAATCGGGGCTAGCGGCCCGGATCCACCCCGGCAGGGGAGAGGCGCGGGCTCTCTTGCGTGCGCAGGGAACTCCATAGTGGCCTGCGGCTGCCTGTCCGCCTGCTTATTTTTAAACAGACATAAAGAATAATAAGCTCGGGGTTCTGGGAATCTTACTTCCCAGGTTGGGAGAGGGTGCGAGATGTGTGCTGCTGCTGGATTTAGGAATTAAAAATATTTTTTGCAACAAAGGAGCCTGTTGCATTAGAATAGATTGGAGCCACCCCTGAAAGGGACAGCACAGTTAATGTCCAGGTCCAAATGCAAGAATGGGTAGAAGAGAATTGTGTTAAAACTCTTGGTAACAATTAATAAAATTTTTGCATTAACTTTGTTACTCACTGCTGTGTGAAATGTCAACAACAACAAAATGTGATGACCCTTAAAATGTCTGCAGCCCAGAAAGCAGACCCACTCAAAAATAAAGGAAGAGAATCAGGTACCTATCATTGTAAGCCCAGAGACAGTAATGTGTTCATGTGATGAAGCAAGAAAGATAAATATTAGATTCCTCAACAGGTGTTGATGCTATACCCAAACTATGTTTGACAAGTTCAACACAACAGCCGGGACTGATGTTTCCATTTAAAAGGAAAATGAGAACAAGGCATCAAGGCTAACAACAAAATACAGAAACAGGGGCAAGAATCTCTCAAAGAAAGATTTGGAATTGAGTAAAAACCACAGTAATACTGATGTATTCCATTACAAAATGATCTGTAAGTTTGCATCTGTTGTAAATGACCTCATAAATTCATGCTAGTGTTTTTTTTAACCTGCCAAAGACTACAACTATACAAGACAAATATCCAAACTTAAAGGGCTTCATTGCACAGGACTTCTCACTATTCATTTCTCAACCTGTTTCTACTTAAGAAACCTGAAAACATCCTAAAGGGCCTTGCTCTGGGTTATAATGTGGAAAACCCTACTTACCAGAAGCCTGTCTTCCCAAAGCTACTCACAGTCAACACAAGGCTCAGCCAAAGCATACATCAGCCACAACAAAATACACGTGCTCGTTTACAAAGTTGAATATTGGAAGACACTAAACTGATCACAGAAAGACTCGGCTTTTCAGAGTTAAAAATACTAACAAGTTTCAAGAGCTTTCCCGTAAGAGAACAGGAATACATGGGGATGGAAACCTTTCTACCTAAAACTTCCAACATTACTTCCTCATCGTAGAGGTGGAATCATCTCAAGCCCAAACCCAGCTCAAACCTTTGTCACGTTTCGGGAAGGGAAAAGACAAACCCTCCTTCTCAGGCCGATTTCTGGCTGCTCACAAAGCGTGCTGCCAACGCAACACCTCAGTTCGGGCTCCCTCGAGTCGCTCCGACAAAGCACCGCGTGCCTAACAACCGCGGCAAGGACGCAGGCCGCTCTCCCCGCAGCTCTGCTCCAGCTGGGAGCCCAGCCTTTCCGCGACAGCCGATCGAGGTGGCCCACCCCAGCCTCCGGTCACCTTTTTCATCAATGCTTCGCAGTAGCCTGGCTTCCCGGACCCCCCGGGGGCCTCCCGGGCGCCCGTAGATTCGCCCGGGTTGGGCAGCCCCGGGCCCCGAGAGCCAGCTGCTGCGAGGTGTGATTCTCCTGCCTCGAATACAGTCACCGAGTAACGCTCGCTACGACACGTCCCCTCCGCGGCCGGGTGCGGCTGACAGGACTGCGGGCGCCGGTGCTACCGACGCTCAGCCTCTTGCAGACCCGGCCGGCCGCGCTCAGCAGCAATTCCGACTACGGAGGCCGAAGAAGACCGTAGACCCTGAGAGCGGGGCGGGGCCCGGGCGGCAGACTGGGGAGGGGCGACGCGCGCGGGGACGAGCACGCCCAAAGTTTTCAGCGGGCGCGCCCCTCTACAGGCGCTCCCATTGGCCAGCAA